>JAUJYS010003381.1:0-13111 GCA_033995665.1 Melogona broelemanni | reverse complement strand
AACAGCGTTTTGGTTATCCAGTACATGTGATCCTGATGTGCTTGCTGGCTGGTGTTGGCAGTGTGGCACGCGAGCGAGCGAACACCTCGTCACCGTTGCCCCCACCTATCCGTGAAATAGAATGATCCGCCCGCTATGAAGAAAGTACTGTACTGTATGTACAGTGGTGTCTGCGTGTGTGTTCCTATGGGCCCCGATTCCTCGTGCCATGCTGGAAGTCGGCAAGGCGTAACAATTGATTGGCGTCGCATTGTGAATGGAGGAGGGGGAACTGGGTTTTTTTTTCCTTGGTTGGTGGTTGTGCTGGGCAATTTTACTCCTCGATCAATATTTTTGGCGTTTACTCAAATTTGAGGTAAACATGAGGTAACATATTTATGTGGTGAGATTGCACTTGGACATTCCAAATTTTAAAATAATTAATATGGTTACTTGAAACCATAGTTAGTTGCGAATATAAATATAAAAAGTCACTCGATGTTCGTGATAAATGCTTAGATCAATCGAATAATTAAATATCAAATTGAAAGTACAAATGACCTGGAGAAATCAAACTTTCGCGTAAAATGATCTATGACATTAAAATAAAATCATTTTTATTTAAGAATAGATAGTCAACAGTCACGTTTCAATCATTGAAGATGTATGACCTCAATGAATGCATGGATGTACAACGTAAGCATTGTGATTTTCAAACTTTCGATATACCTTACATTAAAGAATTTTTGTTTACTTCATGGCAATAATTTTTTTTTAATGGCGTGACCAATTATCAGCTTCCAAAAAATATATCGAGACGCCATTTTTAAGATAAGAAACGCCTCCAGCCAGGTCCTCCAGCCAAATTTTGCATTTCTGCACACCAGAAAAAAAAACTAAACTTTTTCATCAACAACTTTGAACAATTGGGTCATCGAAGAAAGTGAGAGTTTGCAGTGAGGGTGAACAATCTGGCGTTGGCGCGCAACAGGCTAGTCCGACGCAGTTATCAGTATAGACCAGAAATTGTTGCTTGCTCGCTGCTGCTTTTACTGCAAGCGCCGCCTGCTGGTCTGTTGAAAGTTGGGAGACGAGCTTGTTATTTAAAGATACATCGCGGCGACTGGAGCGTCTTCTGGTCGCGTAGCAACAGTGACATCATCAACATCTGCTTTTGTTGGTTTAAGGAGATAGTGTTGGCGCTTTTACCCACACCTATATATCTCTATCTACCTTGTCTGTACATGTAGATTTGAGTCCTGAGAAATAGACGTATTGGACGGCTATAGCTACTGTAGTGCACATTTTTTTTTTATTGGATCACCCTACCGCAAGTACCTGAAAATATTGACGTGAACGATATAGCTCACTGATGCGGTTATCCACCATTAAAAATGTTGTTATATATTACAAGGCAGATTTTAATGCGACGTGTTAGTCCCGATCGAGCTTAATTCGTAATTCTCAAAGGGTTTACTTATCATCTTTGAATAGGTTATCGCCGGTCAACACTGGCAGTGTTCCGATTCCATGGTGACAGACCCCATTGAAATTCTAGGCGGCTCAAATGCAGCTCGATGTATTAACATTAATTGACAGTTAACATTAATGGGCATGCTAATTAAGCGCCGAAGTACTTACTGTGACCAGCTGACTGGGTCATACGTTTTTTTTTAAGTTTTTATTCTGAGCCCCACTACAAAGGTAGGCAGCCCGTTCAACATGCGTTGAACTTCGGGAAGAGGATAAATTTTATAACGATTTCGTGATGTAACGATTTTTATTGCTCACATTATTAAAGTCAACAAGAAAGTGTCGACGCTGTTAGTTCGTATGCAGTTGCCACTAGTTTCATTGAAATGGAATGCTCCAGTGGGGGGGGGGTTAAAGTCCCCGTTAAGGCGGGCCGCTGGCGGACTCGACGTTTGAATTGGAATTTGGAATTAATTTGTGAATCACCGGCAGTAGTTTCGTGAGTCGGAACGTCAATCTACTGTAGTTAACTGAATTGGGAATTGGGTCAGTTGCGTTGTCTATTCGAATGGTCGAAATCTGCGATGGCCGAGGATCGGTCTGTGGGTATTGGATTTAAAAATATACAGTGAAATTTAAAAATGGACTTTATTTATTTTTTAGTTGTTGAGGGCTGGTAATAAACCGAATGGTTTGAAAGGTGTGAAGTGCGTTGGACACTGGATCCTATACGATTCAAATATACACATATTTTTTTAGGATAGGATTGCAGTTTGGACAGGGTCTTTGTATTTAGTGGTTGCATTCGTTTACGACTGAGTTGTTAGATTTATTTTACAATCGATGATTGTCATCACTGAAGTATATAACACGACAGGATTTTCTGTGCCTCTCTTAATCACCTCGAAAGAGCTAATATTGCAGAGGCACCTTTTCGCTAGTACCGCGGAATCGAACAACGATAGCCCGAGCCGGGAATCGAACCCGGGATCGCCGCACACATGGCGTATGCTCTACCACTGAACTGTTAATATTGTCCTTCGTTTTCTGCACGTTCTGAATGTGTAGCTTTTACCGATCGCTTCATGCAACTAGCTTACCATTTTTTTTTTTGGTCTGTTTGACAGTTAGCAAGCTTGTGGTGGGCCGCGGGCCGAGAACCCCTCCTGGCCAATTGTCGCGTTTAGCGCTTCGTTTTTGAGTCGGTCATGAGACCAATCTTTAATAGTTGGTATTTTTTATCGTATCACCTGATGTGAAGCGGTGCTATCCAGTTTGTAGCTAAGTTATGTAGACCGGGCAGATCAGATGTTCAATCCAGTAGCATCAGATTAGTCAGAAAGTTCATCAAGAGGCTTCTGACTTTCGCAAAAGTTGCGAGCTTTACTGTTTTTAGTGAAAATGAGAATTGTTTACTACAGATTACTTCTTTTCGAGTTGGTTTTCAAAACTTTCAAAACTCTGTGTCAAATGGACGGAAAAGCGATATTTATTCTGTATTGCTGTAGTCCTGTACAACTTCGAGTTTAAGGCATTTTTTTCCCACAAATTACTGTTAAATAAAACTACACTACTAAAACATTTACAAACTACAAATGGCTTTAGATTGAAATTCACAAATTACTACTAAATAAAACTACACTATAAAAAATATACTACTAAAATACTGTAATGTGTGGCGTTAAAATAAAATATTGTTCCTCTACCTGACAGATTAAAAGTGTCTAATTAGCTTACTTCTTAACACAAGTTTTATTTAAATTTAAGAGGTTTTTCTCAATTAAAATAATGCCAGTTAAATTATTTTGCAAAATTTTAATTGTGATAATGAAAATATAAAAAATTCGTGACAGTCTGTCTTTTTTTGTTTTTGTGACGGCGGACAATGATGTACCATGTATGTTAGGATGTACCAAAGAATCTCTCGTTTCTAACGGAGCAAGAACACAGAGTCTTTATGAAATGCAAAGCAAATATTTCCATACCGCTCAATCAACTTATCGCCGTCCCAATAATCGGCGTTCAGTTTTGCGACCGCAAATGCGGGCGAGAGTATTTTTGTGAAGCGTCACGAGTCTGCAAAGCACACCCACTTTCTGAACCGCGGCCACCATCACTACGCCATACGCAGTCAATGATATCGAAAACTTTCTTCTCTCAGAAGCGTTAGAAAGCCGTTTAGCTGCGCTGGCGGTGGACGTGTGCACCTCTTTTGCTGTGGCGTCAAGCGTGCCCACACATTGCTAGAGAGGGAGTGAGCACCAGTGACGAGGAATAATTGACTAATCACGAGTGGTGGTTGAATCGCTTCTATTTGGACGCAGAGTACCCGGGCAGCCAAGGGATTCGCAGAAATGCAGAAACCGGTACAGCGGGCGGCGGCGGAGGGAACGTGGAATCGCACTCGGAGGAGACGAAAGCCCCGCCATTTGGGTCATCCCAAACCGAGGGCCTCTGCGCTCAAATCGACCAGCCCACCCAACCCGCAAAAAAATGGAGGATACGAGAAACAGAAAGTCAGGAGAACGTTGTCCGACAGTGACACCTCGGCGACCATTAATATGGTGAGTTTTTTTTTTACACCGAAAAATAAATTGATTGATATTGAAACTAAAGTGCGGGAGCACGCCGAGATGAAAGTCGAATAAACAACAAATAAACTTTCATTTATTTTATTGCCCGCTAGAAAGGTAATTATATTCGTCAGTTACAGTTATAATAATCATGCACATTGTAGATGAAGAGAATGTAGAAGAAGGTGGGATAACTTTAACTGATGAATATAATTGCCTTTCTATCGGACAATTGAAATTGTATTTGCTATTTTTGAATCAATTATAGCTTTATTCGTATTTTATATATTCTTAAAAAAATAATTTTGTATTTAGAGCGGCATCCGAATTTCAAGAATATCATTTCTTTTAACTACGAACGTATATCACGAAAAATAAAAATTGCCTAGGAAGAATATTAAAAAAAAAAGAATTTGCCGATCAATTTTCGCCTGCATACATACCGGTACCGTACATTTACATAAACAATATTCTTGTTCAAATATGTTCTAGGCTGTAGAATTCCTCATCATGATGACTCACTGTTCACGTTACAACGTTACAACAGTTGCACCTCATATGTAATTGAAGTGTGTTTCCGCCTTCCAATACCAAACATTTTGGGAAATGTATAAATTAAGATTTTCTATGAGACCGGTGCTCGAATTGGAATCCTCGAATTCAACATAAAGTATGGTGCTCCGACCTCTCCTTTCACCTACAAGATTTTTTTTAAAGTAATCGCAAATCACAATGCCATTCGGCTTAGATGATTCGGCATCGTTTAATTTACAATTACGAACTAGGTTACTTGCAATTCGCAACGGCGCTGGGCCAGTTAGCGTCGTTAAACTTTGCTTTTGAATTGCACGTCACTCAACGTTTGCATTATCTTCTTTTTAGGATGGTATTTTTAACCCAAAGAAGTCCACAAATAAAAGGAAAAGTAAATGGCCCGCTGGGGAAGCGGAAGACAGCAATTCACTCATTTGTTCAACCCCATACACAAAATTGACTTCACCAAGAGTACTCGGCAAAACCAAAGGAAATAATCTCCCGCTCTCAGGTAAACGCAACATCTTTGTCCAGATTCCTGAATAACTCGACCATTGCTGTTGTTTAAATATTGTTTGTTCGAGCATTGTTGAATGTGTTTATGTAAATCCACTACGCGACTTTGCGTTAATTGAACACTTCAAAATTAATTATAATGACTTAATCGATCCAACCACTTGTATAATTCCGTTATTCATTTTTAAATTTTGAGTTACAATTTACAGGTCTAATCTGTCACTATTTTATCCCTGTTTACTCAATGTGCTTCATATATTGTGCATGAATCGATCGATTACAATATATACCCGCAAGCAGCCCTTTTGAAGGGCATACGGCGGGTGAATTGAAATCAGAAATTGATAAAGTATCTGTTTATTCATTTTATCCCCATCAATATTTTGTGGTTAAAAGATTTTCAGTTAAATTTTCAGTGCTTAAAATCATGACTTGTTCAGTTTAATTGTTCGCCGAGATTTGAGTGACAATTTGTATTATTTTTTTGTATTTTAGGTATTTGGTCAACCGCTCAGAACGTGGTTGAGATTGTAGAAGAACAGCCAGCCACCATCACCGAAGATTCATTGGACAAGCACCCTAGCGTGGACAGTTCATTGTTCTCCCCATCTTATCAACTGTTTGGAGCATTACCAGAAGGAATGACCGTTTTGGACGAAAATTCATTTGTGGTGGAGTGCGCTTCGAACATTCAGAATTTACCCACAGGTAAAATATAGTTATTTTGCCACTTGTGCTTCTTACCTGTTGGAAAATACAGATATAATGTATGAAACCAGAATATGGCTAACTGATATGCGGTATTTGCCAGTCAAATTATGAAGATGACCTCATTTCGAACAATTATAAGTTCAATTTGAAGAAAAAGAGCAGTGAAAACTAATCTGACAGTTTCGGTTATCCGTTTTGGAGAGTCAAGACTTATTTTCTTTCAGATTTAAAAACAGTACGAAATTTAATAGTGACAGTGACCCATCCGCGACTGTATGATGTATATTTATCCAGAGATAATTAATTTATTGAATTTTTATTTGAATATTTTCTGTTTTGCTTTTTTTTTTTTTTTTTGAATAATGTTATATTTTTACATTTTTTTTTCTACTCTTGTGATTTGAACCGGCGTTTTAATTGGACCGTCTTATTTGCAGGCGATCAAGATCTCGGTCAGATGGTGCAAGGAGTGTCCCTCCACACCTTACCGAATGTGGTGGACGAGGCATCTATTCCCTACGAGGCCCACTATCCGATTCCGGAAGAAGGTGAAGTGGCTGACGTGAGGCTGGACGACGACTGGGAAACGTTTGACCCGTGAGTGCCCTGTTGCAAAGGAAAAAAAAAAATATTGTGCGTGTGGTTGAGCGAACATGTTATAAGTATACTTCTTAGAGGGTGTGTGGCTGCCATTTTTGTCGGTAGGAAAGCGAACGGCTAAGAGAAAACGAACGTTGTCGGCTCTAAATTGGACATCATTCACCAAACCACTATCATATTCGCGTGAATAGGATAATAATCCTGAAAATTAAGATAACTTTTGCTGGCGTAATTGATTGTAATTGATTTATTCATTTCACAGATATTATTTTATCAAGCATCTCCCACCTTTGACCCCCGACATGAGAGCCAGATGTCCGGCGTTGCCCCTCAAAACTCGAAGCTGTCCCGAGTTTTCCCTGGTTCTTGATCTGGTAGGTCATTAGTTTCATTGTTAGATTACAAAATGTTGGTAAATCCAATATGCATGATTGTACGGAGAGTTAACTAATGCTGTATTTATATTTTTAGGATGAAACGCTGGTCCATTGCAGCTTGCAAGAGCTGAACGATGCAAGTCTGACTTTTCCAGTTTACTTTCAGGAGTGCACATACCAAGTAAGATTGAGTTCCTCTGTTCCATATACTGTGTTCTTGATAGCCAAGGAAGGTTGTGCAATTTTAAGTAGAATGTAATAAAATCCATAAGGCGAGTATCAACAGCTAGTGGTTAAAAAATATTGTGATTACCAATTATTTGTAGAGTTCAATTTACGATTTTAATTTTTTAACAAGTAGCTGTAAATAATTGCATAATCGATTTTACGAAATTAGATTCAAAATGTTTTGGAGGTTATTGAGATTCCTGCAGCTGCCAAATCTGGTAAACAAATCATAAATTCTTGAAACCAGAATGTGTTCAATAAATTATTCATTATTTATGCGTAGTTCGCTCTTAATTGCGCAGTTCCTTGAGCCTTACGGATGTGCTATAAAATGTAGGTAAACCGTCAACCGTAACTTGACAGTAAACAGATAACCATTGACTGGAAACTGCCGCGATAAATGATCTTTACAATAACAAAGTGAAACTGTGCAAATAAAGCAAACTGCTCACGTTTAAATGTTGGTTCTTCCAACCTGTCAATAGGCTAGCGACCCGAGACGGAAAATCTTTTGAAGATATGAGATTGTATAGTTATTCCACATACTTGGCTAGTTAAATAACTCCCCAATACACTTAGAAAAGAGTGAGTCAAAAGTGCGAGGGTGTTTCTTTAAAAATGTAATTTGTGATGAGAATTTCAACGAATATGAAAATAATGGCCAAAAAAATTTTTTGTTAGCTTTATCCAAGCATTTCGAACTTGTAATGTCCGATTTTACTGTCCAGTGCAAATGCCGTGGCATCAAGTTTGTTTACATGTTTGTTTGATTTTTCTCAAAACTCAGGTGTACGTGCGAACGAGGCCATTTTTTAGAGATTTTTTGGAGAGGGTGTCTCGAATCTTTGAAGTTGTGCTTTTCACGGCTTCCAAAAAGGTTTACGCCGACAAGCTGCTGAATCTCTTGGATCCGGAGCGAAAACTCATCAAGTAAGTTACATTAGTGTTTTTTCTGATTCAATAACCTTATTGGTGTATTTTTTTAAAACTTTTTTGAGTGCTAAATGTTAACGACGTAATGCATGCAGTATGTCATGTTAGCCGTGCTTGTCGCCAGCTTTTAATTAACTTGAGAAAAAAGTTAAACTTTTGCACACAAATGCATGTCATTAATTGTCCCACTATTGAGTGCTTCCCTCAATTTGTCCTTTAATCGATCAAAAATGCTTCCCTTCCTTCAGGTACAGACTTTTCCGTGAGCATTGCGTGTGCGTCAACGGTAACTACATCAAAGATCTGACAATTTTGGGACGGGATTTGTCCAAGACTATCATTGTGGATAACTCGCCGCAAGCTTTTGGATACCAGGTTTGTTTTCGCCGATTTGTGTCTTGAGTTATTTTATTTATGCAGAACTGGTAGGATGATGAAGAGTTCATTCATGATTGCAAAAATTTGACCTTTAAATTTTATTAATGAAAATTAAATTATTATTAATTCTAATTTGGTGCTATCAAGATTTAAGAAAGTAATTGAAACTTTATTTTCTGTATTATCTGTTATTATCTGTTAATGTGAGAGTGACGAGCGCCGGGAAAGAGACGAACAGGGTTTTGGCAAAACCCTCTTAATAAAACATAAAACGAGGACTTCAATTATTATTATTATTTTTTTATTTATTCAGCGAAAGACATAGAATGTAGTATTAGGTACAACAATAATGTTACAGAAAGAGAGTAGAGAGCTATGTCAGACGCGATGGAAATGTATCCTCGTGTTTCTAATTGCAATGTATGAGGACACATTTTATTATAGTAGTGATTTTTTTTGGCACACTGGGAAGGAATTATACAACTAAGGCCTAGGCATAAGTATCATAAAAAAAACTCACTGTAAATTATCTGTTAATGTGTTGGGAATGCGATAAATGCAAAGTAAAGTAATAACAAAATATTTGTTTGTTTTCTCAGCTGGAGAATGGAATCCCTATTGAAAGTTGGTTCATGGACGCGAACGACAGAGAGCTGATGAAATTGGTGCCATTTTTGGAGAGCCTAGTTGCCATGGTAAGGGGATTTCAATTGAAGGAATGGACTAGACCAGTGTTTCCCAAACTGTTTGGCTCGCGGAGCCCTTTTTAGAACCAATTTCACTGGCGGAGCCCCTAATAGGCTAAAAAAAATTCATGGCGAAGCCCTATTTATACATGTTAATGGCACCAGGAGTGGCCACGGAGCCCCTGGGGAAATAACCGCGGAGCCCAGTTTGGTAAACGAGGTACTAGACCATTTTGCGTTTTGCTTGGGTTGGTCGGTCTCACCAAATGTGGCGAAAAATAAGTTAAGCGTTTTTAAAGCCAACAAGGTCAATACCTTGGTTTCGAATTTTAAAGATATTCAGTTGTTGTTTATTTTGCTTTTATGTTCACGTTTTCTTTTTAAATTTCAGAATGAAGATGTGCGACCACATATTCGGGACAAGTATAGGCTTTTCTCATACCTTCCGCCTGATTAAGGTAATAATAATTCTTTATTATCCATTTACGGTACTTACCAACAAAACTGCAGTTACTTAGGAACATTACTTGACGATGACGTAAAATTCGAATTATTTTTCTTCACATTTAACATCCCAGCTAGATTTGGTTGGTGTAATTTATAACTGTGAGGCGGTTACATATATTCGTATTATTAATAATATGTGCAAGAATCCTCTCGATGTATAGTATCGCAGTTTACTGATACTTGCGTTAAATTTCATGTTAGCATTTGTCACTAGTCAAATTAAGTGGTTGAATGGTAAAAACTAAAGCCATCCTGCGAACAAGAAAATTTATGGCAATTCACCTTTATTCCAACTGTTTCTTAGGGGTTCATGTCGTCACGGTCATGCAAGATGAATTATCGGATCCTCACCCACAACAACATATTGCTACTCATATATTTACTACTACCATTGGGTGACTATTCGTCACGTTCGTTTCCAAGCACATCTTTATCCCATTTTTATGTACAGGCATATGTTAATTGAGAGGATGATTTGTAAAAAAAATCAGGCGTTTATTCATGAATGCTGATCAATGAAAAGAGTTTAAAAAAAAGTGTCTTGAAGTAACAAGAGGAATATGTATTGAGATATATTTTAACTTGTATGATTTTAATGGTCAAAATTTTATCAAAAAAAAAGTGAGTGTGTGGAGAGAAAATATAAAACCACTTGATCATTTTTTAAACTCCCTTCACCTTCTGGTATTTTACGAGATTTGTTGTCATACTGAATTGTTGTGTTTGTCATTTTGTTCTTGTTTAATCAGTATCACAATTCACCCCTGTTTCTGCGAGCATTTTATTGACCAACATTTACATTTGAAAATTGTTTTGTTTTTTCTCTAGTAAATATTTGTAAACTTTTTCCATATGTTTGAGCTCGGTATTTACGTGTGCGATTCTGAAGAACGTTTGTGGATGATCCGAAATGCTACTAGTGGCTTATCTTTAAAACTGGAATTGCTGTAACCATAGATCTGACCAGGTGTGATACACTAGTAGCGCTTCAATAATAGTTTACATTATCGATATTATTTGTTTAGGCATTCATTTGCTTTTAAAGCATGGGGCATTAGCTAATATTCATAATAAACGACTTTATTAAGATACGGAGTAGCCATTTTATTTTCTGAGTGGCCTTTAGCTTTGCTTGGTTACATTTTCGAAGTATCTTTGTTTTTGTTACATAAGAAGCAATTGTAATTTAATGAAATGTCCGTATTCATTTTTATTGATAAATGCACTGTTAAACCCACCACAACCATAATATGTTGATTGCAATTTTTGAAATGGAGAGTCTTGTGTATATAAGTCAGTAAGAATGTGTGACCTTGACTTAATTTGACAATCAAAATTTTTGATACAAAATTAATTTTGTATTTTTAAGAAAATGGGTCCGGAACAGCGTTGGATTATAAAAACGTACCAGATACAAGATTTAAAATATATTAAAATTAATTTATTTTTTCTTTACCAGTCAAAAATACCCGTGGGTTGCCAGTTTGTAACCATATCAATGTAATTTCCTGATGCTCTCAAAAATCTTTACTTCATTATTTATTGACTATTTATAATTGTATGTGATCTGACGAATAGATTATGATGAATGACCCCAATGGTGTACTGTGTAGGTGACGAGCGTGGTCAAACGTATGACATCATGAGGACACCGCTGTCGTCCTTGCTTTTTTCATGTGCCCGCCCTTATAGATTCGTTGTTTGTTTTAATGGATAATTAAGTATTCAATGCTGCACAAATTCCTTCCTCCGCTACAAGTAATTCCGTTTTCCTTTTGAAATCAAAAATTGTTAAAGAGTTTACCGAAGTTCGATCCAACATCATTATTATTGGGCGTGGACGACACGCACATTTGCGCCCACTAAAAAATGAGCATTGTCCGCAAAGGTTTCGCCTAACTGACGCTATTGACCTACGTACATTCTTGACATATTTTTCAAAAATATTCTTGAAATGTATTTTCGATCGGGTAAATGTTTTCTTGAATAATTAATTGTCTTGTGAAAAATGAGCTTGATAAATTTCCCATTTTAACTTTGGAGAACTTTGAAAGCGATATCGGTGAAAATTATGCATGTCTCAAGCGCATGTGTCAACCGATTACCTGACGTGTATTTCAGGTTCTTCCAGCGTCGATGACGTAATTACGTGGAAAAAATTAAGAAATAATCAGAATTCAGGAACATACTCATTAAAATAAATTATCAAAATAGTTAATCAAATTTTATCAATCAAAATAGTGCTTTAGCAAATCTGATACGTTCATAGATTTGTTGTAAAATTTCGCTGGCAACTTGGGATGGACATAACGGTGAAATAACGGTACTTCTGCATAATTCATTAACCGATATGCATACGTTAAAATAACATGCACTATGTTCAATCGCGTAAATGCTAACTTGAAATTTGTTATTAACCTTGTACTGTGATTATTTTGATTGGTTTGAACGTGAGAACGTCGAGTGGCGCCACTGTCGTCGATGCTTTATTTAATTAATGTGTAACACAAGACTCTTGAGTCAAGAGCAGTGTTGTCTATTTTTTCCGGTCACAGCCAATCGCCGATCATATCCAGTATAAACAATGTGCTATCTTCTAATCCGTGTGATTATTTGAAAACCAAGGCTTCGATAGACCATCAAATTAACATGCATCGGGCTTCGAAGACAAACTGCGCTCGGTAAGCTCTTAAATATGTATGCACATGCACACTAGCCATCGTGTCCAGGCTCTGCCATCTAAGCCATCTGTAAGTAGCACGCCTGCCAGCCCATAGACAATTCCTCGCCCATTTGCAGCCGTACAATTACGACATTTCAATCACCGTTAATTGCTCTATATATTATTATACTGCAGCTGTTCTAAACTGGATTAGGCGCCTTCGAGAAATATTAATTTTCACACTACTGAGGTAGACCAGCATTCCAGACTCTACCGATAGCCAGTTCAAAATATTGTTATGAAAATAGTGTGTAGGCCGGACGAGAAAATTGTAAGCAATATTTCAATACTTATTTTAACGAGAATACCTCTGGAAATCATATTTGCACTTAAGTACCTGTTATAGCCACATACTCGTACATGTATTGTGTACCTGTACTGTACAAGTATATCATTAATTATGAAGGATTTGTAGGATCCGTTATCTCTCTCCTAATATTATTATTTATTAGTCATTACGGTCCTTATGTTGCCTAAAAGCTTTTCTTTATTAGTAAATGGGTTATTTGATGTCTTAAAAAAAAGATTAACTGATTAACTATATATTTTTTTGGCGACAATACATTCAGGTAAAAAAAAGTTTGTTAAGGAGGCTTACAAACTTATTAGTCGTAAAGCCCACATATAATTTAGAAATGTCACCAATCACAAACAAATGTAAAATGCGAAACTTGGGTCTTGTACGTGCATCACGAACCTAAATTTATTATGCACCAATGTAGAAAGTTTATTTTATGAAGTGCTCTTCATTCCGCTCATTTTTTTTTTTCAAACAATGTACTCTCCATTTATGTATATTTTAACACTGCATGATCTCAATTTGTACGAACCGATGGCTCAGTGGGAATGGGGACATGCTACGAAGCCAACGGTCCCGGGTTCGATTCCCGGCGC
>JAUJYS010003380.1:0-13181 GCA_033995665.1 Melogona broelemanni | reverse complement strand
GAAGGGAAGGGAAGAGGGATGCAGCTGGAATAGCCAGACTGCAGGATCCACCCCTAAGCTCTGGACTCCCTAATAGGTATGTTCAAAGAATTTATTAACTTATCAATATACCATGACATAAGCGACTGTAGGCATGTCCCTTAACAATCGAAAATATCAAAATATCCTATTTAATAAAACAGATTTTCCGCCATTTTGTGTGAGCAAAATCTTATGCGCCAAAAATAATTTGTGAGCAGTTGCGCGATAGTATAAGGATGCGCGATAGTGAATGCGTCGAGCGAAATTTCAAATTGAAATCGACCCTGTCAATTAGTCAATTTGAATTCCTTCCTGTTCTTGGACAGGCTTAGACGCTAGACATATATTTGAGCAAACTTCTAACGACAAATATTGAATTATTATAGCTCATACATACATGTAGTCTAGCCACCTAGGTCATAGACTCATCGTCATTTTTAGTTCGGTAAGTACGACTTGAGAAGCATAGCTGTAGTCATGCATTACTGAATTTAATTCCTCTATAGTTTATACATAGTTTAGTTTCAGAAATCGCAACGTGGAGTCATCTACCAAATTGTGTGCGTCATGTCATAGTAACAAAACGCAGGTCATATGCGCCACAATTTTTGTCGGAGCAATTAAAGGTTGTGCTGATTGGACGACCTCGAAAATTAGAGAAGATTCATGCGTTCGCCCATAGAAGGCGCAACAAGACTGACACTTGCAAGTGGTGTGTATGGAGTGTATGTCTGTTCTGCGTCACAATGCGTGTCAGGCTCAATTAAAGGTCACGTTTATTGGACGACCTCGAAAATCCATTACCGGCCCGGGACTGCGACGCCCGATTTTCAATTTTTGTTTGTCGACTCGCAACATCCGATCCGCAAATCTTAGGCGAACCTCTGCATCCGAAAGGTTCGCGAACCTTCTACTATCTCTTTCCGTCGTTTCCACCCGCTGTTTGGCAGCACTGTGGGCATAGCCCATGCGCGGAAACTGCAATTAAGGATATTGCAAGTGATAGATGACAAATACCGTTACGTGAAGGACATAGATACAGATTTATATAAATGAAATAATCGGGCCTGGTTAATTACATGCCTGATTGATACAACTATTTTATAACATAAATAATAAAAGATACAGGACAAGACTGGATATAACCGACGAACTAGAGCTGGCGAGGCTCTAAGCATAAAGCATAGAAATATAATAGACCTTCACAAAATACACATTGTCGTTATGTGAACGAAATTGTGTATTTCGTGAAGGCCTATTATATTTTTAGGCTTTATGCTTAGAGCTTCGCCAGCTCTAGTTCGTCGTTACATCCAGTCCAGTCCTGGATCTCTTTATTATTTATTTTTCATACAAGGCGACATTTTATTTGCAGTAGATTAGCCAAGTTCACGGATGATGTTAAGGCCAATACTTGTGATCATTCGTGGTAGGTAAATGTGCATTTTGTGTTTAATTCATAACATACTTTGAGAATAACATGATGTGTTATAAGCAGTAGCTAAACAAAATGACGGATTGTTCATTGAGTTACATTATGCTGGCAACTAAGCTGATGGTCACATTAGCATTATTTTTCAGCAAAAGTTTTTGCAATTTTGCAATTTTGGTAGAATAATAATGATTTGATTTCTAATGGAAAAATATTATACGTTCGTATATCTGATTTATGGTCATTATATGAATTATTTATGATGGTAATATAAATAATTTATTATTATTATATAAATTATTGATGATTTAATAATCATAAACAGTTTTAAATAAATTAATTTGAAACATTTTATCATTTTTGATTTAAATCAATTGTGCATTTTGTATCATCAAACTTACATATAATTCAACTATTTAGCATTCAAAAATATATAAATAATATTATCAGAAAAATAAAAAATGAGTTGGGTGACAAATCTGCGAATAAGTCAATCATTCTGTGTTCTAGCTCTTCTTGCATGTCGTTGACTTTAAATGTCTCTGATCCTTCTCCCCCTTCCCTCTCACGCCCACCTAGCGCATCTTTTCCCCCTCAATCTCCTCGCATTTGTCCCTGCGGTGGCTGTGCAGCATCTCATCCTCGATGCTGCGTGCTCGCAATATTCGCTTTGGCTCTTCTGAAATCAATTATTCCTCCCTATGCTCCATCCATATAAGCTCTCTCTCTCTCTCTCTCCATCCCTCTTTCTTTTCTCCTCCCTTCTTTAGTTTTGCCTCCAGTGTGTCATCGCTCTGCTGCTCGTGGCTCCCTGTCGCAGTCGAGGCCTACACTCGATGGAACTGCACGAGAATTTGGCATGGCAAAACGTTGTGTAGCCAGAGCAAAACCGACAGTCAAGGGATAAAAACCGACGTTAAAATTGAATAATAATAGTGCAAAGCGACTTCATGAATATCTTGCTGAAATCCAATTGCTTTATTCATATTCTGAATGATCCCACAAAAACGTTTTTTGTGATTTATTTTTTAATATTCTCAAACATTTACATGTACTGTATGCATATATGGTGGTAGAACCTTTGCACTGAACGTTCGTTTACTCTGGTTATCTGGTTATCGAAAAAATGAATTACTTCAAAATATGGCTCTGCTGTACGTTTGACATATTAGTATACCCTTTTGGATTAACAGTATGCATACTCATGTAATGATAATGCGTGATTCCTACTGCATTGCATATTTGTGTTATCGCTATTTCTGTACAGAACATGCCTGTCATATTACGGAGGGCTATGCAAGCGCACGGTCTATTGAATTTTCTATAAACGCTCGTCTGCTTCGACAATAAATCTGTGGGAGTTTGGAGGCGCAGTTAACACAATACGACGCGAATTACATTCGAAGGTGACGTTGCTGCATTCTTTCGTGCCGGTGATGGCGTTCGAGTACCATTCGCAGGATTTTTTTTTTTGGGGAAGCGAAACAAGAAAGGATTAATTATAGCGAATTACAGTTTTTGATAAGAGCTCATTTCATTTGTATATTGATCGATGTTTATATCGTACGCTACGCATTTTCAATTGCGCGTAAGAAAATTAAACTGGGAACCGAACAGATGTACGAACAATTAACTGTGAGCGTAAAAGCGAACCAGAAAGAGCTTATGGGGGCTTCTAATATGCAACTTCAATGCTTTCACTACAATTTTGAAATACAAAATAAGAAGCAAGAAATAGAAATTACTGTACTTGTATATAGACTGTATGAATTACAAGTAAAAAAAAATAAAAAGATAAGCGACACTGCACGGTTACTGTCACAGTTACCCTGTTTGTTGTAATGTGGGCTTTATATTCAAACGCTGTTGTCAAACACAGAGGATTTTATTCGTATTTTGCTTTAACAAACCGATATTTTAAACAATTTGTAGGAAATGTAGAACACAATTTTCACAAAAACATAGTTTTTTAAGTCGCTTGCAAATTCGATTTTTGTCGAAATACCATTTTTTCAAACAGGTGCATACAGCTTACTTGTGCATTACCATAATGCATTTCGATGTGATATTTGAGATTTTCGACATTTGCGGTTTGAGAACGCTTCCTGTCCCGTCGCCCTCCTGAACGTATAGGCCGCCCACCTCGTCGATGACGCCGCTCCATTTTTTTGGTGCGGTCACACCATTATGGTGGATAACACGTTCAGCTTTTCACTAATTGCGCAATCAGGTTCCAACTCTTGTCCCCGGAAATTAATTGGCTCTTTCGACGGCGGCGGTGACGTCGGTAGCGTCGCGCTGCTCCCGACGTCCAGGCACACACTCTTGGCCGCTCGATACACCCGACAAACACGCACTTAATTAACATGAGCAAATAGGTGACCAATCGTCGAGGGATTATTGCATAATCGCCGCATTCCCCCTTCCCCATCGCCACCACCATTACCACCATCGACGACGCGCTATATCGATTCGCGCGCGGGTGACCGGCCAACCGGACAGAGCTTGTCCCGATCGCCCACCACCATCGCGCATACACCGACGACACGGGCGATCGGCAAGCGGCAGCTAACCGAGCAGAGAGCACTAAAATACCGTAATAAAGAGATGGTGGATCGGTCGTCGTGTTTAGTGTTCCCCGGTATACGTCGAACCAATGGATTACTTCTTCCGATTAAGTCAGAAGGGGTTAGTGTATAGGTGGGTCAACATTGTAAACCAGTGGCTAGACCACTCTAAGCGAGCGTAAAGATTATTTTTAGAGGAAGACTCGAATCGTAGCGAATGTCGCTGGATAAGTTGTTTGGGTTTTGTGAAGTTCTAAGCAGATTCCTCTCTCTTTATTACATTTGGCGAAAAGCACAGCGCCCCGAACGGTTGCCAGTACATATATTTTGCGAGTAGTTACGTGAAAAGAAAATGTAAGTAAATGTCCGATGAACCCTAGATTAGAAATATTAGCAAACTACTATTTTATGTAGAGGCGGCATTTGCAATCACGTTCTTATACATATGGGGTGCTAATATAATGCATAAATGTTATAATAATGCATAGGGGTTTATATGTTTGAAATATTACTGCATATGTCCAACCTCAACGCCTATTATTATACTTATTATTTTTGATGCAAAATTTAGTTGCCACAAATTTATGAACATCGTGAGTTTCAGAATATGATCGCAGAAATAACAACAGCTAAATTTGGACGTAGAACGAGCACCTGGCTCGTCGTACGTCAACACAGACTTCCCTTATTAAATTCATATTTGCCCAAACCCAAGGATAGTATATATACCGGTACCATCCTTGGCCCAAACCCAACCACCTACAGAAAGCAGTTGTTTATTTATCATACAAATGTCACGAAGTCGCCTCAGAGCACAACAACGTAATATCGAACGAAACGACGCCATATTGTTCACAGACAACTATTAACGAATACTAGTATAAGCCCAAGTACTCTAGTTTTTCTTTTTTCTTTGGCAAAAGTTTTCCCATAATCTTAACTAGCTTGAAAGATTCGACATGTGCGCTCCTCTGCTTAAGTTTTTTAATCTTTATTATGTATACCGGCGTACAAATATGTACTGAATACATGCCTAGTACAGACTGTACATAGTTTGCTGCAGCGATGCTAGATTTTCTACATTGAAAATGTTGGAATTTGTCACTCGTGCAAATTGTAAAGAAGTCTCCTTGTCTGTATCGATGCAATTCGCGCGTAAAAAACAAATAGACACGCTAAATCCGGATCAACACGCGACTGAGATACAAAGGTTGTTGCTATTGAAATTCACCGTCAGTTTTGTTTAACAGCTCAACGTGGTTGTTCCCCCATTTTAATATCGAATCTGATCGCTCTCTCTCTCTCTCTCTCTTAAAATGTCGCTCTAAAAAAGCACGTGGCATAAAAGTTAAATAAGCGGCTTTAACCTAGCAATAATATTGCATTTGAAGTAAATCGATATTGAGCTAGAAGCAGCGCCAGGGTTTCACTTGTATGGTATATATCTCCAAATTTCGTATTTTGTATCTCCATCCCTTCGGATCCGTATATTTCTGTATTGGTTCGATGCGTATTTACCAAATACAAATTGACAGAGACCATTGGGCAATATGTTTGCAGCGGTTTGAATGTTGTTTTGAAATTGGTTGTACCTACCCGATCCTCTTGAGATCGTATATATTGTTCCGTCTTAGACCACTCTTGTAAAAACTAAGATTGATGAGCTAAGTTTGGACAAGGTGGTACATATTTTGTTACTTTTTGATTTTAAATTTTCACTGCTAGTGGCATTTACTCCTTTAAATATCAATTCTAATGAATGTGAATAGTGAATTTTATCGCATTTGCTGATTATATGGCGCGACACCTGATGGAATTTTCATGGCGTTAGGGATATAAAATGATGTTCATGTTTTTTAAAATATAGAAGATAATCTGCATTAAATTAAACCAGTATGTACGAAATTTTACAGAATTAAGAAAATATCGCCATTACTTGATACCACTTTTGATTTTCCTGCAAAATCTTGATTTGGGTTAAAAAAAAAGTCAAAATCTTGATTTACGTAATTTTGTTTGAGATGTTTCAGAAAATCGGATAAAAAATGGAAACAAGAATATTTTTTATACCTCTATAGATACACATCTAAGTTGTATCCTAAATATTTAATACAGAAAAATACCAAGTCTCCCCAATTTGCAGTGGTACCACATTTATAACACTTGCCATTGGTTGGATTTGGCTATGACGTAATTGAGCGAGATCAACACTTCCCTTCCCCTCTGCCATCGCACCGACGAACGTGAAATTTCGAAAAACGTTCATTACAGGCGATAGGAAATTCCGCATGATTTATCAGTGCATGACAATTAACAAGTGCCTTGAGAATAGCCCGATCCGCGTGTGTATAGGAACCCCCGTATACTGTACGTCCCAATGGTGATAACGTGAGCCAGATGTTTGCTATCGTTCATGCAGAAAGAGGCATTAATTAAATCGACTGATGGAATTATAAGCTTGATTTAGGTGGAAGGGTGGTGAAGGGGTGGTGGTTTGGGGGTGACGAAGGGGCGATGAAAGGAAGGAAAGCCCATGCACGCATGAACTAAAACAGATCAAAAGACCTCTCGCGTGACCGGAAACTGCCAACCAGTCTCTAAACATTCACTGGGGATGATGGCGGATTACGGATCCCGCTGCAATACTCATCAGCTACGTAATGTATTGGGCGAGCCGACGCTATTAAAATTGCTTATTCGTCTGGCCTATCGCTACTAATTCGAATCTGAGCTTATCACGGCTGCCCTATGTGCATCACACACTGACGTTGAAATTTTTTTCAAATGTCAATTTGAAAAAATGAAAGGCATTTCCGTTCAAAAGCGAATTTGACTTTCCTAGAAATAAAAATTCACAAGTCAATTTGAAAAAACATGAGTTAAGTTAAGTTTATTTTTCACTTGCGTTTTAATTAATGATGGTCTTACGTAAAAATAACTACTTAAAAAATAAAACTAATTATAAATTTATAATTGGTTCTATTTTATTAAAGAAAAATAAAAAAAAAAAATCCGCTAGAAAAAAAAAAAGTCCAAACCCATTTTCGCATCGCAAGGCGCACTCGTTACTCTTTTCGCTTCAGTTTTTTGTTTCACCCTAAAATTGGCAAAACTGCAATGTTCCGATGCAAGCGGTGATTGCCTCACCCGGCGCAACAACGTTGTAGCAAACTAAGTTGTGCACGTTCATCCGTGTAGTATGGCAAATTGTCGACCACCGAAGTCCGTAGTGATTGCTTGATGTCGGGGGCAGCGACGTTTATTAATCAATGAGAACAGTTTCGCGGTTGGCTTTGAACAAGCCACACTGTAATTTGCGCAAAGCGACAGAAGTGATTTGTACTCGTATGATGTTTGATACATTCCAAATCTGCTCATAACCAATATCTTCATGAGACCTAACGAAGTATGCATGAGAGCTAGGCGAAACTGATATTCATTCTTTCAAATTTTTTTTTTATTTAAACTGTTGTAGAAAGCTTCTTGATACAACAGTGCTTTTTTCAACAAACCTCGACTTCACGAGCCAGTTGGTTTGGAGTAACTAAATTGGTACTCCAAACCAACTGGCTCGTGTAGTCGAGTAACTAAGTAACTAAATTGGTATCTGGTATCTACTAAATGAAAGAAATTTAGGATTTCCATCCAGTTTAGACATGGGTTTTAGGACAGTGCTCACTTGATGTTTGCTGACCTCGGTCTCGTATTCCGCGAACTAGTTTTACATTATTTTCTATTGCGAAGACCTGATGATAATGTGACATTAAGGAGACGTAATTCGCTAAAATGGTGCGTTGTTCGTAAATGACTAGCCTGATGCCCGCTAAGAATCGCAAGTTATTAGTTTTAATATCCATCTGGCCGAAATTGGTCATAACTATAACTTATTTTTCATCCTGCCCGGTTATAAGGATCGCTGTTTTCGAAGGTTCTTCGTACGAATCCCAGACAGTGTAGAAATAATTTCAAATTTTCCCAATACCTCGTTGTAATATTCTGTGATCGAATCTTGACTAAGGTGGAAATAATTTCATGACTCGATCATTTATCGGTTAAACCCAAATTGTGCCCCAAAGTTCAGGGAACGAACCCAGGTCGAGCTAAAATAAAAGAAAATACAAGTACTAAAAAATTTGCTAGCCCGAACTGAATACATCAGATTACATTTTGAGGTTCTAAAAAAGCTTCCGTTTAAGGTTCCCGACCGAGACATCCGAAATATTTCGGGCGAAAGGAATTCCAAAGCCTGCTGTCATTCTGAATGAAAGTAAAGTGCCTACACGATTTCAGGTTTACGTTGAAAATCCCCATTGTAGGTTAGAAGCCTAGGCTAGGTCATATTACCAGGTCGCCCCCCAACAGCGGTTTTAGTGCATGACCAACTGACTATTGATCGAGGTCAGGAGTTGCAACAATTAAAAAAAATAGAGTGAAAGGCTAAATTCTGAGCTATAATCATAAGAGTTAACGAAAATACGTCGTCTCGTGATGCTTGGAGTGTGTGCATACAGGAATGAGACAGTAGATTGGCTCAATTTACCAGTGATATCATGATTGTTATATTCTTCAAATCACGATATCACAACTCATTAGAAGGCGCTCATCATAGATATTAGTAAATAGGAAACTTACTGAAAAATATAAAAATGTATAATTAATGTTATGCAGGATTCGAACTAAGGACTGGTCATTCATCGTCTACGGTTATTCGTGTGGCTTACGGTGTGTGTTATCACCGCAGCCTGCACTTGATGTGGTCGAATAAGATAGTACATGAATATATCTACTCACGAGCTGATGTAGTGGCGTTGGTCCAATTAACTGTGGCGCACGTCTTCCACAGTCCCGACCGAAAAGTGATGGTGTAGCAGCTGTCCTCGGTGGTGTTGGGCGTGCGCAGCGGCTCGGTGGTGTAAATCCAGCGGTCCGTGGCCACCGAGGCGCCCAGCAACGCCAGCGACAGCAGGCTCGCCAGCACCGTCAATCGCGACAGGCAGGCGGGTAGGCAGGCCGACGACGTCGACGACGAGGCGGACGAGCGTCTAACCGGGCCCCCGCCGCGATTCCTACCGCCCATGCCACCGCCCATTCCTCCCATACCGCCGCCGATCATCATACACACGGCTAGAACTCGCGCGCGCGGCGTCTCTCTACCGACGCCGCCGCGTGATCATCGCGTCGCCGCTACCAGAGAAGAAAAACTCCGCGAAACGGAACGGCACGCTCGGCAGGGTTACCTGTACACGTTTGCCGTTGCTCGATGATGCTGGATTCCGCGCAACGACGGTTGTATTTTTCCGGGGAGGTGCGCGCCGAACGACCGCAGCGCTGACACATGACATGCCCCCGTGTCCGCCGCATCCACACGTAGAGAGGGAGACACGCACAAAAGCACTTTTCACTGACACCGATTCACTCGCGGCCACTTTTCTCGCACTCGGCCGACCGCACATCCATCCTCAGCGCCCCGATTGCGAAACGACGGACGGCGACTAGCAACGAGAATGCGGAGAAGACGTTCTCCGCGGCTGGCTCCTATTGGGGTGTGCGGTACGTGCGCGCGGGCTGGCGGGCGCGTGTGGATGTATACAGAGTGGATGTTTGGCTTTCCGCGGCAGCGTTTAGTGAGCGAAAAAGGACGCACTCGCGCGTGCGCTTTTCGCCGCGCGTACGGTTCTCCGGGAACAGACTGGTTACCGGGCTTCGAGCCTTGAATTGGCGTCCTACGATTGATGCGTTTTTAAAATACCCCGGGTTGGTCCACCATTTCTATTATAATCCGTTTATGACCAATTCGGCTTTGGTGGTGTTGAATCCTTTTTGTGCTTCTTATCCTAGATTTTTAAAATATAGAAACAAATTTAGAATTAGTCAAACGTTAAAAATTAAGGTCGTCCCAGTAGGAGATGCAATTTGCTCGTTAACTCAGGAATTGGCTAACGCGGGTTTCTAAAATTGCGTTGTAATTTCCAGCTATTTTCACCATATATTTTTGAACTGTTTGTTACGGATGCTCACCAACATATTCATATCAAGGTCCTTCCAAGGGGCCATCTGTTAATTTAAAATTTGGCTTAGTCTAGGCTTCTGGTCTAGGTAGGGATCTTTTACTTGTACCAAGAATGTCATATTGTGCTAGTTGATGCTGGAATCAAATCTTTATTTTGCTTGGAATTACTATTTAAAAAAATAATGAGAATCTATAAATGAACCTTTTGGTTGATGGATGTTGCGGGTGACGCATTTCTCTACCCATTACAACTTTTCGTTATCACCGATTTCCACGTGAAAATGAAAAGAAAATACAGCAAGTAGCAAGACGACACGAAAAGAAAAAAATGTAGACAGCTTTGTAAATTGCAATGAAAGGCGTGTAGACGATACGCAAGATCAAACAAAAGCGCCCGCAAAGGTTTCTCCGAATTTATGTTAAAAAATAAGTGAAGCGAAATTAGAAAAAAATCCCCAGAGCCCCTTTTTTTTCGTGAAACCACCACGTAGATGAAAAGAAAGGTTGCGTTTGGCCTGCGAGAAAGCGTTTCGAGCGTGATACCTACAAATGAATTTCACCACATTTTTACCCCCACTCTCACCATAGAGCCTGGCTGTCGAGTCGGTGTGTATACGGCTGGCATTTATTTTTTCGAAGTGGAGTATCTGACGTAGTAATCTTACATTGTGCAATCGTATAGGCCGGCTATTTTTTTCTTCTCTTTGCCTCTCTTCCCCCACTTCGTTTCCACATATAATATCTAAACCATCAGCATCATGTTGACATTAGGCGCAAAATTACCATCACAAAGCTTGGAGCGGCGGCTCAGTTTTGCTCAACATTTCATCAAGTGCATTATCCTAAGACCCCCTAGCCATATGCATGTGTGCGTTTAACTTAATCATTTATTCGTATTCTTCGAATTGGAATTAAGAAATTTTCGCAATAGAAATATGCTCGTAGGAGCACGTAATAGTTATGTGGCTTTCTCTAGCTCATCACCGATTATCACCCATGTGGTTCATTGTACAAATCTTAGAAACTTGATGGTCGTATGTTTCTTAATTTTATAACTGATTATCGAAACATTATTATTGAGATGGCGAATTATTCTTATTCGATGCTTTGCTTGTAACTGTTTTATCTGTATGTAATTTAGTATTCTAAATTTAGTAGTATAAATTTTTAGTAACTTTGTCTAATTCAGTAGCAATATCAGTTATTTAACGGCTCTTACATCATTACATCTATAATGAGCAATATCAGTAATAACTCAGTCAAACTTTTGTTAATTTTATAAATGAGCATTTAACTATTTTTGTTAAGGTATCGAAATGTTCTTGTGAAATTAGCTTTATTTTTCCTGCAATTCGTCTAGCATTCTTGAACTTTAGAAAAATTAAAAATTATCCAAAAAATTATGTTTGACAACGGTTCAAGCAGGAGAACTTCCGGACCAAGGAGGATATATTTTACACCCCGGTGGCTACATCGAGTTCATTTCCTATAGATACCCCAACCTCACCGACCCTCCCATTGCACAACCCGCACTCTTGCATATCGTTCTGACAACGCCAATGTTCAGACGAAAATGGGGCTCTTCTTTCCGCGCCTAAGGGAACAAAACATTAACAAATACGCGTATAGAATTTGGGATCGGTTCAAATTTTAGAACACATCGACGCTGAAAACGTCCAACAACATCGAGAAAATATGAACAGTGTTTGCGGGTCTCCTGCGGAAAACTTCTCTGTTTTGCTCGCTCCCTTTTGTCAGTGTCGCCAAAGTGAAAGCGATATCTTCTTGTCGGAGGTTGTCATCGGCGTCGCTTCATGCACTCGCGTTCCTACCACCACCACCACCACCACCCAATCCCCAGCTTCTCTTTTTTTAGAAAGGGAGGGCGCCACTGTGTGTGTCGAAGCAGCAACGGGCTGTCGTACGACGCGCCCCTTTCCCAACCTCCATCTGCCGACGCCTACACACGAATTCACCCTCGAATAAAGACGGGCGCATTCAACTTTTTCCTCTCTCTCTCTCCAAACAACTTTTTTTGTTTCGCGATCGTTTCTTATAATCCTCCTCTTTTCCCCTTCCCCCCTTCCCTCCCCCCTAGAAGCTCACCCTCTTCCTCTCGTCATCATTCTGCTCTTTTCTGCTCAGAGCCATCACCACATCCCCAGGACTAACGTTCGTCATAATCGTTATCGTCGTTTCGTCGCAATACAATGATGAGAAGTATTTTTTATCTTTTTCAACATCTTCTGCTCTCGAGTGTCTAAGCGCGTACAGTATAGTCAACCAACCACTGGCAGTCGTAGCAGTGACAGCACGTGCGTTCTACGAGCGGTGATGCCACGCATCAGATCCGCTGTTGTCCCCATCTGGTGGTGGTGGTGGTGGTGCATCTTGCCGCAGCGTGTCGGGATTTTTATTTAACCGCTGGAGCTTTGTGTATCTTTTATAAACTGAGTTTGGCGACTAATTCGCAACGCTAATGTAATGTGCCCACAGCGGTGTTTCTGAGCTATTTTTGAGGACACAAATCGTCTTCGGTACCCCTGGGTCGATTAGCGAAATAAGAGAGATGTTACCCCCGGAATCGAACCTGGGACCGTCGTGTAATATTATATTTCGTTATAGAAAATGTAAAGACATAACCGACCACCAAATTTAAATTGAGGTATGGGCCTAAAACATCGATTATGCTGAAGTAGTGGTTTTCGGGGTATTGAAACCAATGGTTGTAGTCGGTTATGTATTTAAATTTTATGTATTGCGATTTTATCTTTACTGTATTATGGCTTGGCATTATCATAGTATCACAGTTAGCCACTCATTAGGTTATGTATTTAAATGATTGAACGAACAAATTGTTGGTATTTTCGATTGTTGGGGGACATGCCTGTTATTGTTAATGTATTTCTGTTTTTATTATATACCAGCTTGAAGTCCGGCTTCGCCCGGTTGTGTATTGCGCCATGCGCACCTTCTGTCTTTTGTTGAATTATTTTTGACACACGTTGATATATTTGCAGATAGTGTTTATTTTTTAAATAACTTAGTTTAATTTGTGGATGCTTTTACAAATTGGCAGACATTTTTTATTTAATTTAAACTGTTTGCACGTGGCCTAAACTGAACTTATCCAAAACACGTGCAGTGCAAC
>JAUJYS010003379.1:0-13182 GCA_033995665.1 Melogona broelemanni | reverse complement strand
GCCAATCCAACGATCGGCTGCACTGGGAATCGAACCCAGATCCGCTGGTTGGCGAGCGAGCACGCTACCTCTCGGCCTTTTACGGATGTAAATGAAGCGTTATGCGAGAATTATTTAAACATTAAATATTTTTTTATTCCATCATTATGGAGAAATAAAGACATGCTGAAGCATGTCTTTATTAATAACACACGACCTGCAAGAGTTTGTTGTGTCTGTATGCGCCGACAAAACATTTAACTTGCAAAACATTTAACTTGATCGCAAAATAAAGGTGAAAAGTAACGTTCGCATCACCTCAATTTGTTTTTTTTTTCGAATGCTTGCGCATCGATAGTTGCTAAAACGCATAATTCTGGCCGTGTAGACGCTTCATAGTTCAAACTTTATTTTACGAATAAGCTATATTTTGTCGGTGCATGCATACATGCATTGGGCGCTTAACTGGCGCATATTATTATTTTGACGGGTATTGGGTAGGGGGAGGAGGTGGAAGGGGATGATATCAGCAGCTGCGGTAATTTTTAATATGCCTCTCCTTTCAACTGACGTGCTCACATTTTCTGACAGCGAACCGTTTTCAGGTGATATAAAAAGAAAATCGAGTTGGGGAGGAATGGGGGAGGGGGAAGGGGGGGGGGAGTGACTTGTAAAGTAAGTGGAAATGATTCGAAGAGGGTGGGGACGTGAGACTTCGTAGAGAGCGAGAGATGAAGAAGAAGGCGGACCGGGAGGGGGGGAAAAAAATCCCGTCTGGGATTAACATTTCCCTGACGAACGTCAAATAACAATCATTACAGAACGCAAAAGACATGCTATTGGGGTGCGCCGAGCCAACAATCAAGACAATGCGAAAATGAACAGTGAAAAAAAAAATACCAACAGAAAATAATGCCTTGCCGCGTTGTTGGTAGAGAAAGATAGGCACGCACAGCGAGACAGAACGCATTAGGTACACACTGCTATTTTAAGGAGCAAAACCCTACTGGGCTTACTACCTTTGTTACGAGAGATTATTACGAGTTTCGTGAATCCTCCTGAGAGCATAAAAAATACGGCATTAAAACGCGTCGAGTTCGCAACCGCATTGCAGAATGACTCAATGGAGGGCTCCGTAGATTTCAATTATAGCTGAATCTGAATATTGTTTGGCAAAAAATCTTAAGCAAATATTTGGGCAGCAGCAAAAATTTGATTGTAGTTTCACATTTTTTTTTTTCTCCACAGCTTTCGCAGATTCTAATTTTATTCATCACATTTTAAAGTGGACTGACTCGACGTAGTTCAGTCGATACGGCGACAGATTGTGGGTGCATGCTACGGTCCCGGGTTCGATTCCCAGTTCGGGCTGTCGTTTATTCGATCCCGGAATACAGAGGAAAATATCTCACTTACTGTGATGTTCGATCACCAAGATGGGTACCGAACCTCCAGTAGTGATATTCACTACAGTGATTGGAACAAAAAATATGCGCAAAAATACCCTCTGCATTTCGTGTCAATTTGTGAAATACCACCAGTATAAAATTATGCAATTTTATTCAATAATTAATACTGACGATCCTGTCGTGATTGATAACCACTGTGTCTTACACAATGAATTTCAATCACGACTAAGTCTCCATATTTATCAATCGTGACTACGATACAATATTTATGAATCCTAACTAAAGATCGTATAATTTCAATTGACAAAAAATGAAGAAATACTACTCGTAAATAAAGATCACAATCCCCGTTTCCCGTATCACTTTCTCTTACATAATTCGTACTTTTTCCTTAGTTGTTTATAGTATTATTTTTATCGATAATATATTTTTTCTAACTTTCGTGAGACCTAAGAGTGTTGCCGTTTTTTCATCCTTATGGTCTAGGATACACCATTTTTATTTCATTTTGTTCATCACACGGCTCCTAATTTCGTATTCTCATAATTCGTACGATCACTTCCAATTTCAACTTACAATACTTCACGTAAGAAACGTAAATTGTTTTTATCTTACGGAACATATATATGCTGGACTGAAAAAAGGTTATACGGCAACATCGTTCGTTTTCGCAACATACTGTAGATCGAAACATTTCGATCGATCCCAACCCATCACAGAAAAAAAAACAAAAAAAAAAAAAAAAAAAAAAAAAAAAAAAAAACACACGAGAGCGAGTGCAAACAAAGCCCCGGAGTTTCTTTGCACGGCACCGGTGTTAAGACACATTTTTCGATCGGGATCTTTCAGCCACATGCGTGTGTGCACAAACGATCAACCTAATAGAAGAAAAAATAATAGCGCCGAAGTACTAATTTCCCATTGTGTGCACAATCGCTCCTTCACCCAACTAAAATAATCGTTTATAGCTGCTCGGGGGTGCATCTAACCTGACGAAAAAAACGATTCGAAAAAAAACGAGAAGTTGCCTTGACGTTTAATCTTTAAGGTTTATATATTTTTCGTTTATCCAAATGCTGCCGTTTTTTTCTTTGCGGTTAACGAATTAGTTTAAATATCTATTGTTTATCAACATGGCTTGTCAATATCTAAACACAAGGAGGTTAAAAAAGGCCCAATTACGTACCGTACTTTCGTGTTCTTTGCCCGACCCCCCTTTGCGCCGCGCTTAACAGTCCGCTCCATCCCAATACCCGCGGCGTCCAAACTCTCATCCAACTCCCTCTGCACTGTCCGCGCAGGCTATGGTCAGGAGCTCCGACAGGCTACTCATCCACCCACTAACCGCGGCCTTCCCTCTCAATCACTTCCACCTTCGACTCAAAACCCTCGTATAATCATCCAATCACTTCTTCTTCAACTCATAATAAAAATATTATGCATGGGGCGGGTGACCAGAAGTCTGCCCCGCTCCTGCTCGTCGACATAAAAGGTAATAATATAATAAGACTTAAAAGGTAAACATAAAAAGGTAAACATACAGGTAATATACATTAAGGTTAATATCCCGCTTGGCAGGTGAGCCCCACCCTTCCTGCCAGCCAGCTGCAGCCATTCAATGTTCGACGTCTTGAAAAAGTTTATTTAAATTCACACCACATCAACATTCAACCTCACAGTGCTGGGCCAGGCCTCCAGCAGAACCGGCAAGATTGGTGACCTCTATCCTTTGAGATGATCCTGGTGCAGGTGACTGCCACCCACCCTCAGGGCCATTGCCGGTGCTGGTGGTGGCCGCGGACGTAAGCAGGCAGCCACCCACCCGCCTGGTCCACTGCTGGTGCTGGAGACAGTTATGGACATGGACAGGCAGCCACCTATCTGCCAGGTCCCCTGCTGGTGCTGGAGGCGGTTGTGGACATGGGCAGGCAGCCACCAGACCGCTGGGCCCACTGTTGGTGCTGGAGACGATTGCGGGCGCGGGCAGGCAGCCACCTACCCACTGGGTCCCCTGTGGTGCTGGAGACAGTTGTGGACGTGGGTAAGCAGCCACCTACCTGCCGAGTCCGCTGCTGGTGCTGGAGGCGGTTGTAGACATGGGCAGGCAGGCACCTATCCACTGAGTCCACCACCGGTGCTGGAGGCAGTCGTGGACGCGGGCAGGCAGCCATCTACCTGCCGGGTCCACCACCGGTGCTGGAGGTGGTTGTGGACATGGGCAGGCAGCCACCAGACCGCTGGGCCCACTGTTGGTGCTGGTGACGATTGAGGATGCGGGCAGGCAGCCACCTACCCACCGGGTCCCCTGTGGTGCTGGAGGCAGTTGTGTACATGGGCAGGCAGCCACCTACCTGCCGGGTCCACTGCTGGTGCTGGAGACGGTTGTGGACGTGGGCAGGCAGCCACCTGCCCCAATGCTGGTGCTGGAGGCAGTTGTGTGCGTAGGCAGGCAGTCACCTACCCCAGGGTCCACTGCTGGTGCTGCAGGCGGTTATGGACACGGGCAGGCAGTCACATGCCCGCCGGGCCCACTGCTGATACTGGAGGCGGTTGTGGACATGGGCAGTTCCACTGGGCAGTTTCAAGTACAGCAAACCCGATTCCAGTCACGCACGCAGCATGAGCCAGCCCCCAAAAATTTGACTTTGTCTTTGGCCGCGCATGCATTGTTCATTCGTAGCACCCGATTGCATCAGCCGTGGATGTGGTCGGAACAATGGAAGAAAGCCCGATGCCGATAATTGCTTCCATTTTCGCCGCACGGACTTTCGCCGAGTCCCGGGCAATCGTCCCTCCATCACTCGATCGCCGCTCACCCGCCGTCCGCGATCTTTCTTCACGCCGGAGCTCGATGTAAGCGCGTCTTTTCCTCGTTGAAGTACGGTACAGACAATGTGCGGGTCACAGCGTAGTCTAATAAAATTGTTGGTGCCAATTCAATCGATAAAATTTGAAAATATTATTGAATATGATTTTTACCGTGGACCTTGAATTGAATATTCCATTCGATGTCAAATATTCGTTTTCGAACACGTAAAATTAAAGTAATTTGACTAAAATTGTCATACGCAACATTTGAAACAGTTAAATTTTAATTTGTGCATGTACTTCGTAAATTAAATTATTTCTGAGAGCTTCATAAACTTCAATATATTCATTGAGATAATTTATGTAACCTTTTTATTGAATAAACGCTTAATAGAACGATAGCAATTCTTAAAAAGCAAATATGTAAATACGTTTCACCATAACTGTACAGCAATTAAACGAATCCCCAATTATTAGCGACGTGAGGAATCGGTGGCGTTAAGAAAAAACACCGAGTCCCCAAGAAAATCACCCACCGACTAATAACCCCATTTTTCATTTAGCAAGAGCGCCGCTTCATCGATCGAGATTCTCCCAACCGTGAAACACCAGTCAGACATGGACATACCAACAATGACAGCTGGCATCCCTATCACTCCGCCACCACCCCCTCTGGCTCCCAACCCCTACACTGCATTGAAAAGATTACAGGGCTACATTCCGTCATCATTCAGGAATTTTTGATTTAATACCTTAATCCGTCGCCATTTTTTTTTTTGGTGACTGAGGAACCGGGCAAAAAAAAAGTAAAAAAAAAAGAACAAGCTCAGAGAAATGTGAGAAATCGTGCGCCAAAAAGATAGATATGATAATGGTGATTCGGAGAGAGGTGTGGGAGCGGTAGTGATAGTGGGAGGTTGATGGTGGCGGTGTTGGTGGCGGTTCTCTCTCTCGTGCACAAGCATGCCCCAACACCGCGCCCGGCAAATTGATCGGCGGCTTTCCAATCCATCTTAAAACAAACAGACAGATGCCAGACAGGCAATCTTCACAAAGTAATCAGGATTGACCACGTGAACATTTACCGCGAGAAACGAGTCCGAAACCGGTCACGACCCCTGAGAGCACATTTTTTTAATATAAAATCACCGTAGTGCCAAGTGCACTACTGGGTTACTGCACCCTCATGTTTCAATGGAGATGTGCGAGGAGTAGGGAAGGGAAGGGATGGGGAATGTCAGCTGGAATAGCCAGGCTGTATGATCCACCCCCTAAGCTCTGGACTCTCTAATGGAAGCTCAGGGGTGACGCCAGTACCCCAGGCTAACGAATAAACGAAAGCCTGCGCCGGGAATCGAACATGTTGGACAATCTCGACAAATTTCAAAGCGAAAAAAAATGTTCAAAATAAAGCCAGGTAAGAAGAAGTCCAATCTAACATGCAACGGTATGTGTTTTATTTAATTTAGAGCTTATTCATGACAGTTTTACGGGATTTCATTCCACTTTAACATACCGGTTTCAACAACATATCAACTTAAACATATAAAAACTCGTTATTAAAAATTGAATATTTTTTAAAAACTTTCTATCGAATTTTTCCGATACGTTAAACGGTACAATTAAAACAGATACCAAATTAAAACAGAAAAAAAAAATGATTCGGTAAATTTATTTTTGAATTAAAAAAAAAAAACTTTTGTACGGAATTTATAGTAGTGAATCTTTACTTAGCGAGCAACTTTTACGAACTTTTCCATCGACTTAACGGCACTTAACACACCCACACTCAGAAAGGCTGCATTTTTTTTTGAGAAAATTTTGATACCGTCATCGAGGATTGTTTAGGAGTTGGCGAACTGGTTAGTCAATTTTGAAAGTCGCCGCTGATTTTCGGTTATCAGGGTTAGCATATTCAAAGGGTAAGCCATTTTTTGAGTTGGAAACACATCAAATTTTACAAGTGCACCATTGAAATCTTTAAAAAATTGGAACAAAAATATTTAGTTGCGCTCTACTACATATTTGGTACGAGCCCATCCATCGAATTCGTTCCACCAGAAAGGATCAAGTTTTCATGTGAACCACCCGGCCAACTCCTAATCGAAAACTAATGTATCAGAAAGCCGCAAATGGCGAGAAAAAACACACTCCATCCTCGCTCTTGTAGTGGGGTTGCATTTACATTGTAAAAATCAAATCATTGGATGCGAGAGAGAGAGAGACGCCAATCAAAAAAACGCCTGTCGGAAAAACAGCATTCGCCAAACCAGCGCGCCCCGGCATAACCAAAAACGCCAAGTTCATTTCCAAGATTCCCAGCTTACTAGATGGTAAGCGCAGTAATAAAAAACCAACATGATAAAACATTTACGGGATTGGATTTGACGAGCGTGACATGTTATGCAATAGAAATACCTTGCGGTAGAAAAAGTAACCTCAGCTTCCTTCATAATTTAAATGTTGTTCAACCCAATTCCCAACTCGATCAGCCTATATTGCCGGAACAGTCAATAACGTCTTGAGCTAGCGCCATCTGGTAGATGAAATTTAAACTCTACCTCCCATTTCATATATTATGGACATTGATTCTCATATTCAGAATGAATAATAGACAATCTAAATAAGAGCAATAATGACATTTGGCATCATCCAGAAATGTCAAAGTAGAAATTAATTTTTATTAATTTCATTCAAGTGAGCGGGTACGCCTAATGGAGATTTGAAAATTAAAAATCGCTATAGCAAAAATAATGTTAGGCACAGAGGCATTCACTGGTCTTGTACTAGTTGTAGTAGCACGTGACGGATTCACGGCATAGTCTATCAGCGCCACGGACGGCAAACTCATGCAACTCTCGCTAAACGAACCGTGTCAGTCGATTTGTGGAGAGAGGGGAAAAATAGCTGTTGTGGGGTGAAGTTGTTGGTGCTAAATTTAGAGAACAAGTAATCCGAATTCGCAGTGTCAAACGGCGCGGAAAATGACGGGTCGATAACATCTTCCTATTTTGTATCAATGAAACGTTTTAGTTCGGGGGAGGAAAAAAAATGGTAAGATTAGAGTGGAAAATTGGAAAGTAAGTGACAGGCGAGGGTGTGACCGAACAGCTAGGGAAAAAAGGTCAGAAAGCCAATCACACTTATTGGCTTTCAATGAGCGGAAAAGCAGCTTTTCGGAAAGGTGAGGGGGCAGTCCTAGAGTAGACAGAATTATAACTTAATTGCTTTTTAACACCGATGTAAAAAGCTTTACAAAAACCGAAGAAATAGCCGCAAATAAAATTAGTGGGTATTTCCACTTACGCAAACTATAAAAATGTTGTCTATTAGCTAAACAGAAGCATCAGATAAAATACAGAGTACTTTGAAGTAAAAAGTATTCGAATACTCAGAAGATTTATAAAAAAAAGTACATACCGGTAGGTACGCCATTTACATTAAACCAGCAAGAAGAAACGATTATTTTCTGATGAGTTTATTTATTTTTTATTTTTTATTTTTTTCGAATTGAGATTGCTAAAAGCCAGTTACAATAAAACGATTGTAATCCGTAATTTTAATTAAATTTAGTTTTTGGTTTTATATTATTGGCAATCTTAACAATCATGATCGTTAACAAAAACTACTCAAACGGCATCAGCATCGCAGTGTTTATTTGCGACTACCAACAGCACGTTTAACGCCATCTGGTGGTCATCGCAAGAGCCATAAAGTACGTATCCAATGATGTATGAAAAAATAAAACGCCATCATTAGTCCATAAACGCAAACACACCACACCTTGATCATCTTACAGATGAACCTGGGAGCGCCTTCCAGTCAGTGATCATGGTGGGTGCGAATTTGGTCGCTTTGGGAAGCGGGCCTACCGAGGACGAACAAATTGCGTGATGCCAGTCGCTATTACCGTGGCCAACGCAACAAACACACACACACACACACACACACAACGCACCAACAAAAAAATGTTGCCGGTCAGTCGATGCTGGTTACGACCGCATATGCACGTACAGCCGCCTCGCGCAGACAATTAATCAATACATTCGGGGCTCGTTAACGTATCACCGTCGCCAGCAATTTGAGCACCATCATGTATCATAATTAAAAGGGAAAACGAAAACGCATACCTGGAGCCACATACCGGGCTCCATCGACGGACGAGATATCTAGTCGAGTGACCAATAACAATCGCGCATGCGCATTGTGATGATCACATCGCCCCTCTCACCGCCTACAGTCGCCATCGCCGTTATACAGGGAGAAGGCAATGGCGTTGTGCAACTGAATTTGGTTTCACGTATTGTAGTATTCGAATTTCAAACGCGACAGCGAAACAGGTGGACACCCAATTTCACGGATCAAAAGTGGATATTTACATTAAGCTTGAGGTGGAAAATTCATATTGACACAATAACCATTCTTATAAAAAAGACGTCATAGGAGCTGTTGTGACGAATTGACACTAAATTTCTAAATAATATCGTCGACAGCGCGATAACAAGCAGCTATATTGACTGTGTATTACAATGCGATGTGAATATACAGATTGATACTAAAAAAATCGTTATTCTTAATTGTAATTCCTAGTTTATCGCTTGGTCAGCGATGGTATTCTTAAGGAAGTTAAGGTCAACTAAGCCTTCCTATTTCCGAACAACCAGAACTGCCAAGTCCAATTTTCGCCATTTAATCAAGATTTTTTTAAAGTAAAACTTGAGGTCACATTGTGCTTTAATACTGCAGATACAGGGGGCAACAAAATAAACCAACTAGTACTTGTTTGATCGGTCATCTACATGTGCACAACATGCCTTATAGTCGAGTAAATATTGAAAACAAAGATGACGACCGGATTATTTATAAACGGATGCAAATTAGCCTATTTTTTTTCCCAAGCCACGAGAAGACAAATCTAGCATCGACGTTCCCCTCCCCCTGAGTCGAAGGCTTATCGTCGGTCGACAGGAATATCATTACCGACAACTTAGGGAAACGGGTAGAAGCGGTTTTTGAAATCAGAGTCGCTGGGTACAAATGGAATAACTAAACACGCTCGCTGCATTAACAGCACATTGAATCAGTCATTAAGCGCCATTATTGTAATTTTTGCAACACCGGCAAACCAGTACATTCGGTCAAAGTGGAGAATAAACACAAGAGTAGGCTAGAGTAAGACTTCGATTAACAGAAGATTGTTATTAGGAGGCCTTAAACCCAAAAATGTTTATAACACACTTATATTTTTCAACGTATTGTTATTAGATGTGATCAGCATTGTGCACATTGTCAGTAGTGTGACGATTTTTTAATTTTTTTTTAATTTTCTCGCCGTTATTGAAAACCATTTCAATAAATTAATATAGATTTCAATGGTATTTACAATTTTTATTTCATAATTTAACCCATGCATAATAATTAATTTAAAACCTATTTCGTTAAAAAAAGTCAAGAATTTCAAGTGTTTCATAATTTATTAGCTACCCTAACAAACATAAAATTGTAAAAAAAAATGTATATCATCTATCTTTAACTAAACTAATAATAATAAAAGTTGGGTGTGTGATATTTGCAGAAATACGAATCAGATTATTTTAGATAACTTTTTCGATCAAATAAGATTTTAGCCACTGTTTCATTCAGGAATTGTGGCATGAACCAATTCTGCGTAACAATTCGATTTCCCACCTGAACCGGACCAATTACTTCGACCAAATATTATCACGTTTTCGTGCATTTACATAAATAGACAGCGAGAAAAAATCACTATACGACGTCTTCGGCGGCGCATGTGAATACGAACTAAGCCAATTTTTTTTTTTTTTTTTTTTGCATCTTTTATTTTTGGTGCTAAGGGAGATAGGGAGTGTAGGAACAGAGCTGACTTATTTAATAACCTCTTGAGACCCAAGTTAAAAATGAATATGTTTTTCCATTGAAATAAATATATTTCGGAAATGAAGGGCTCAATCAAGATGTCAGATATCCAGTTTCACAGTAAAGATTAGGTCTTTCAAAACTGGACTAGACAATATGAAAAACCTGAGTAAACGAAATCAATTCGAAAAAGTCCGATTCATTTTTATTTGTTTTTTTCCCAACATTGTAAAAAAAACTTACTTTAAACGATTTTATAAAGCATCTTAAAGATTTATTTGAAAGTTATTAATGATTTTCGTATAAATTGCAAAAATAGCCAAATCTTTTAAAAATAATTCTTAGAAGGTTTACCGATCATTATTTCATTATGCAAATATATATATATATATATTTTAAATTTGTTAATATCCAAATTTAATTGTATTATGCCCAAATAAATGTACAGCAAATCTCAATAATTGTTCAAAAAACGTTGGACTTATTAACATAACAAATTAAACCGAATTAGAACACCATCCCCGCATCCATGCTACAATAAATTAAAATAAGGTCAGCTACCGTCTTAGCTTGCTAATCTTAGCGCGGGTGACATTGGAACGAACGGAAGGTCTCCGGCAGATGCCAGGAAGATAGCAGCGCCAGTTTCATAAGACGCCCACAAAAAAGGCCTATCTAGTGCATTGGGAGGCAGATTAAATTACTACCAAAAACTTACACGCTAATCTGCATCGGCAACAGCATTGTAAATCCAGTTGTCACATAGAAGGTGCACAAGACGCCACCCTCTCCCACCGAATACGTAATACTGTTGCGAAACGGTAGGGGTGGGGGTGGGAAGTAGTGGTAAAGAAGGAGGGGGTGGTGTGGAGGAGTGCGGGTGTTGACATGAATTGGTAGAAGATGACGACAGTGGTAGTGAGGGGGGTGGTATGGTGGTGGTGGTCGTTGAAAGATAATCTGTAGCACACCAAAAAAAAAAAAAAAAGAAAAAAGCCAGCTTATATCATTCAAAAGCCAATGGGAGATGGAAAATTCTTTCAAACCCTATAATCGTTCGAGATTTATTTATCGCGGGGTGGGGGAGGGGTGGGGGTTGGTGACTGGTGAGGGAGTAGGGATCAGCGGATATATAAAGAGGCACTTCGCTAACCGCAGTCTAAGAATCGTGAATTATTTTCGTTTATGCATTCCTGCGGACTGGCTGCAATGAACCGAAGTCAATAGATCAAACCAGTGCATTACAGTTGATGGCGTCCTCTGGCGGCGTTCCGAAAAATCAATAATTTCGCTGTTCAAGATCTAACTTATGTGCAATTGACAGTTATCCGATCCGATCCGATTGTTCGGATAAGTGTCAACATCAATATCACATCAATAGGATGTTTAGACCGTCGTCCCTTAAACGAATTCAGCACGCCTAACGACGAATTAAGATATCATGGGCGACAAGATTACGTCCTGTAGATGGCGCTGGCAGTGTCATAAGAAAAATCGACACCAACGCCCTCCATAGATAAAAATCGCCCCGTCAACGCGCTTAAGGTTAATAGATCATTGCAATCGCAGTTGAATCAGAGAAAAAAAAATAATACTCGTAATTCAAACGTCTTTGGAATTCGAGAAAGATCACGCGAGGTCAATGCCAAGCTGCCCAGAAAAAGTCTTGCAGACGAAGGCCACGACCTGAACGATATTCGAAATGCGGGGGAGAGGGGCAGGAAGGATTTAATAAATACACAGTGTATAAGAAAAACACACGGTCTAAACAACGATGAAGCATCGCACACACTTTTACATTTTATTACAAATTAACTTAATTAATTTTCGACTTGCCTCGCAAGCAGTTCATCCGGGTTCGAATCCCGACCGGTGCAATAATTTTTAAACCCCCGGCACAGGTCTTTTTCGGGCTGCTTGCGCGGGCACACATTGTAATTGCCGTATTGGGCCAGGCAGTTATTGTACATAATACCTTTTTTTTCAATTTTTTCATTGCATCACAATGATCACATTAAAAAAACTATTGAAAGGTACATACATGTAGTACCTTTATCCAACAGGTCTTTGGCTGGCTTCCACGAATCCATGATTTAACATTGTCGTACGCGGAACCCGACGAACAATAATTTTTCGCCGTATGTCAAATGTTATCAAAGACACTTTTCAGAATTACTGGGCACGACTTGAACCAGGAAGCCATTTCGAAGACAACACAAGAGAAGAATGCTAAGAATGGTTTTCGCAGAACCGAATGACAAAAAATGGCGACTATCAGGTTACTTTATATTTTCGTACAATCGCTAAAATTCAATGGTGTTCTAGGTATAGACATCACTAACTATAGAGTACATCGCACTAATTTTTAAATTAAGGGTGCAGTAATCCTGTAGTGCATTAGGCGCTACGGTGATTTAAAAAAAAAAATAATAATAATAATAAGAATATCATTTCTATTGCATGTATGTGCCATATATAGTATAAGCAACTGGGGAACATGCTTAATAATAGCGTCAAATAGAAAGACAAGTATAATCTGACGAACTCTCTCATCTAACCACAAAATTGGTATTATATTTGGGATTAACGAACAATTCCTGTCAAAACAAAGCCGTTCAGTCTGGCGCCCTCAGGCGGCCGTCGAGTGAAACTCAACAAACTAGCTTTTAGCTATCAAGAATCAAGAGCATCATTGGAGAAATATGATAGCAGCGCCATCTAGTGATAGTGCGACGCGCGAATAGCGGAATTACCTTTCCCCAGTGAAGATACTACTATGACTCCACATTTATTCGACCCAACAGCGGCCAAAAATGCGTTACAACGTAAAAATATGTTTGCCGTTACCTACGCGTAAACACATATTTACAGACGTGAGTGATTTCACAGAGATTCCGTCGACGTTTACGTAAATATTGAGCGCAAACATTTGCAATATTTTACAGTATCAACTCAACTGGGGGTATGGGTCGGCGGGTCGGTGGACCGTCATGCCAAAACGGGTAGGGTCGTACGATTTCGGCATGATTTTGTCCAGTGTTGGGTAGGAACGGAACGGAAAGTTCCCGTTCCCAGGAACGCGTTCCTTTTTTGAGGAACGGAGGAACGC
>JAUJYS010003378.1:0-13185 GCA_033995665.1 Melogona broelemanni | reverse complement strand
ATAAACGAAAGCCTGCGCCGGGAATCGAACCCGGAACCACCCGCTTAGTAGACTGTGACCATATCCACTGAGCCACGAGGGCCGAACTATAATAACACTTTACTTGCAGTATTTATACCATTCTTACACTTGATATTTTTAAGATAAATTGATGTAGGTAAGTCCCTCGGTGACCTCCTAATTTTATTTCTTGAAATAAGCAAGACTTGCAGCATGAACATAATGCATTTTTCGTTTTTCTTAAAAGTAGCGCAGTTAAACAACGCAAACTTATACCAATGAATAGCGAAATGTTTTCAAGGAAATTACATATCCATCTTGACGCAACGTAAGTTTTTAAATGTGACCTCCTACCTTTCTTTTCTTGATTCAGGGCAGATCGTCGCTTCTTGTCTTTGCGGTTGCGCCTGAATTCGCCCTTGCGGCTGGGCATCGGTTTCCTGTTCTGCTTTTTGGCAGCGAAGGACGCGTCCTTCTTCGTGGAAGGGGTGGTGGTACCCGTCGGCGAGGACCCCAGCGTCCTCTTCAGTTCCGTATCGCCGACCAGCTTGGGCAAGGGAGAGTCGACCTCTTCGTTATCGCCGTCCACCCGCGACAGGTAGTCCTCGATGTCCTCGTGGGACTTTTTGGGGACGCCGCCGCCCTCCGACAGAGAGTCGCGCCCCTCGGCCAAGACTTTCTGGCTAGGCTCGCTCACCTCACCGCATTCGGCCGGGTCGTCACTCAGCTCGTCCGCCTTCAGGTCCATCTTCTTCATGCGGTCGGGCTTGCTAAACAGAGGCGGGTCGAACATGTCCATCAGGTGGGCCGGCGGTTTGCGGTTCTCGCGTTTGGGGTACGACTTGCGCGCGGCGCTCTGCTTGCGGTTGGGACTGGTGGGGCTCTCCTCCTGCGACGCTTTGGTATCCACCTGTGAATCAAAATGAACGCTTTTTGTAGTGACAATCGACAATCGACAAGCATAAGCTGCTCAAGACGTGCTCGTGCTTCATGCGTTTAAACATTCACTTGTTTCGTATGACACCTCATAACTTTATTTCCTCAAGCCTAGGTTCTGGGATGGTTTTCGCTTATCTCAAATGTGCTCAAGAATTTGAAATGGGCTGTAGAGGGCAAGCGTTTTCTTTTGGGCTACTCGATCTGTTGTGCAGAGCGATTTCGAAGGCCCAATGTGCCCCAAATCACAAGCACAACTCAAATATTTTAATCACGATGAAGCAAAACGACCAAGCAATCTACGATCCGTCTAGACCAGTCGATATTGCAACCGGCAGCGGTGCGGCAGTCCCGGGTTCGATTCCCGGCACGGAACAGAAACAAATTCAATGAATAAAGAATTTTTAAATTCGTAGCACTGTAGTGAATTTAGCACTACAGAATATCTTATACTAACTATAAAATATCGAAATAATAACATGGAATGCTTAAATCTAACAACTATCGAGCACCACTCAGTTGGAATTGAACCACGGATAACAAAATTTACCTTTTTCGATCCGCCCGACGGCCGACGCTGAACCACCTTGCCGAATCCATCGTCGATCTCGTCTAGCGACAGCTCGCGGCTCCTGCGCGGCTTAGACGGCGAGGTCATGGTATCCGTCTGTCGGCTCACGGTCAGCGGGGCGGTAGCCGCCGCTACGGCCGCCAGCAGCAACGCCGCATCGGCCGGACCGATCAGACTACTGGTGACGCTGCGCGGGTCGGGCAGGGGCTCGTCCAGCACCCCGCCGGCCTCCTGATCGGCAATGACGGCCGAGGGGATAAAGTGGGCCGGTAGCTCGTCCAGGGGCCGCACGCACACCCGCGGCTCGTCTTCGCCTAGCAGGAGGCCCCGCGCGCCCACGCTCTCGCCGGGCACGTCACAGGCCATGATCTCGAAGGGAAGCTCGGGCGGGGCGCGGATCTTCAGTCGCTCATCCACCGCCGCGTAGATACTGGCCGCCGACGCCATGGCATCCATCTCCGTGTGGGGCGGCTCTGCCACGGCTCCTACCAGGTTGTCGGACTCCACCGCCAGGGGAACCATTTGGTGCATGGCAGCGACGACATCCGATATCTTGTCCATTTCCTCCGACGGCGCCGAAGTGGCGTCTTCCGCGGCGGGGGCCAGCAGTATTTTACCCAACTCCCCTAGAGACGCCGCTTCTGGAATCGCTTCCGGCTCCACAGGAGGAGCTGGCATCTGTTCCACTACCACCGGTGGCTCTGGTAACTGTTCCACTACCACCGGGGGCGCTGGGATCGAATCCGATATTTCCGGCTTCACTAGAGGAGACAGCAGTTTCTCCATCTCTACTGTCGGAGTCTGAGCAGAAACCACCGACGGAATAGATTCGACCACCACCGGCGCCGTTGGTAATTCTCCCGTCTCCAGCCGCTTCACCAGCATCGGTTTCACATCCACCGACGCCTGTCCGGCGGCTGTTTCCGTCACCACCGGCAGCGGCAATGCAGTCTTTGCCTCCAGCGCCAACTGCAGAGTCGCAGCCGCAGGTAACCGCTCCGTCTCCAACGGAGAAGGCAGCACCTCTGGTTCCACTTCGGGCGTCACCTCCTCCTTCGGCGGGGCCTCGGTTTCGCCTAACACCTCCTTCGTTTTCGTCTCTCCGTCGTTGGTAACGGCGGGGGCTCGGGGCACCGTCGCCGGACCACCCTCGCCTTCGCTGTCCACCTTGGACTGCTGCTCCCGCTCCAGTTTCTCCATCTGCCGACGCGAACGACGGACAGGCGAGGCGGATGACTCACCGCCACTGTCAGACGCCGCCGCAGCAGAGATCCGAGACACCGACTTGGGAGTGATGACGGGTGGCTCGACGGGTGTCGGCTTAGCTCGGCTCGCCGGTGACGAGACGGCGCCCGGGGACTCCCCTTTGACGGCAGCCGCTTTGCCTCGGGTCGGCTGAGTCGGTGAGCCCGCGGCGGGAGATTCGATTCTCGTCGCGCCGGATCTCGAGCGGCCCGTCGGCGAAGCCACGCTGGAAGCCGCCGCGACCGCCGATCTCGTGGCTGGTCTGGCGGTGGCGGGTGACCTGGTGGTAGTGGGGGTGGTAGCCACCGGCGCTTCTTCCTCCACCAACGGAACGACGGTCGGGTCCGGTTCGCTCTCCACGGGCGGTGGCGTCTTGCTGTAGGTGTGGTCCATTCGGACAATGTCGAAAAGCTGGGCATTGTGTAGGGCGGTGACGTCCTCGGCCACCACTTCGGCCACCTGGACGTCCTCCACCTGCATGTCGTCGCCGTCGCCACCGGTCGCGTCGTACACCTGGAGGAAGTCCTCCGGCATCAGCATATTCGACATGTCCATGGTAGGCAGTGACTGCGTCGAACGTTACTGTTCCGATCGGGATTGTACCACGACTTGGAAACTGGAAGGGTGAGAGAATAAATGAGAAAAAATAACATGTGGATTGTGAATGGAATTTGACAAATAATTTATTGAATGTTGTTGCTGATATTTGAAAAAAAAAGAAAAAACAATTCGCGTGAAAAATTCAATAAAAAATAAAACTAACCTTTCTCCTTGGAATAAAAAAAAATCAAACGTCGAGTATCTTAAAACTGCGTTCTGTTGAACCACAGAAGGGAAAAAGTGGACGATTCAGATTTCCGGAATCTACATTGTAACATTTTGTCGTCAAAAACCGTACCTAAAAAAATAACAGAACATTTTAATTAATTACTGGAAAGTTTACATTTCATATGGGCACAGACATTTTTTTTAAATAATTTATTATAATAATTTATTGGCTCATCGAAAGCTCAAATTGCGCAGTTTGAAAAAGAAATGGAAAATTTGGGCAAAATGGTTGAAATACATGCATTTTATCTTGGGTTTTGCGGGATAGAAGATTTTCTATGAAATGTGCTTCAGTCGCATGAGGAAAAATTCGGTCATTTCAAAATTTATGCATTTACTCGTACATAATTTTTTATAAATAAGTAATTTTTTCCTTGTCTGTTTCTCTCTCATAAGAAATTACTTAAGATATAAGGGGTGATTTCATGTGTACCACACTACAAGAGTAGTTCTGATTGACCATTAACAGTTCTACGCTCAGTGATATGCTTAATCAAAATAGCGCAAAAAGCACTGCGAATTTCTGTTTGGTATGTTTTAAATTCTGAATTTCTGTTTGACATGTTTAATTTTTGAATTTCTGTTTGACATGTTTAATTTTTGAATTTCTGTTTGACATGTTTAATTTTTGAATTTCTGTTTGACATGCTTAAGTTCAGAATTCCGCAAAGCCAGCTTCAGGGCTGTATTGCTTATCGCGATTGATCAGTTTCAAACGTCATATTGATTCGCCGTACACAGTACATGTAGCTGACGTAATACACCTGTAACAACGTAATACATGTGCGCTTGGTAAAAGTATATTTAATACGAGCGCACTTGTCTTTGGATCTGGAAAAGTTCATCGATTTCCGGCTTCCATCGATACATGTTATTTCGCACATTATTACGAGTTTCGGGTTACAATCGAGCTTTTAAACATCAGTTTTTAAAAGTCTCGGTATTGGTAAAATATGCACGATTTACGATGGTCATAGATTACGTCTAAAAATGCGATTGAAAAAGTCTTGCCTTCAGCCCATAAAAAAATATTATGTGACCAAAGTGCAGTGGCACGAGTTCATTAGTTCATTATTATTATCATAAAGTAAATTTGGCAAAATTAGTAGATTCCACTCATTTCAAAAGTAAATTGGGTAGAATGAGTAGATTGATTTCTAAGTGGCGTGTTTTTTTATTTTTTTTATAATCGATCAAGACTTAAATCGAAATTCAAACAGAAATTGAATTATGCTATGAAAAAGACGTTGCGTTCTGGGCACAGACGCCCAAGTTCGATAATTCTATCAAAAACGTCCGGTTTTCAAAAATAGCTCAAGATGGTGGGTCAAGTTCTACGTTTACCCTGCAAAAATGACGATGACGATGAAGATGGGACGACGAATCCACATGCGTATGTGATTGCGCGATACTCATGACAATACACGCTGCAGGATTTTCATATGCCGCCATATTTTCCTGTTCATAACAGTGGTCGCATGTGCCAGGGTTAGTTTAACATCCCCTGGTTTCTCCAAAATCTTCTTCAGATTAAAATTCAACATGGTCCCACTAATATTACATTGACTTTAAATGGCTAGAACAAGAATGTCCGGCGTATAATTTTTTTCAGGTTCACGTCATGCCAAATTATGACAAAAATTGAAACGATTTCACTTCGTTTTCAGCTGAGCATGAAAAGCGTGTTCCGAATAGCGCCAAAACAAAGCGTATATCCCGATAGCGTTAACAAACACCGACGTACATTCATTGGTATCACTGTACACTATTTAATTTAATCAAACCGTGAAAGAAGCGTAAGTACGACCCCTCGTTGTTGTTAAGTCCTTCGTGTCGTCTCCGAACCCCGACACCCGACACCTGGTGACTTCAGGGAGCAGAAGCCCCCTGAGTTTTCTTGACAGAATACAGAGGTGGTTTGCCATTTCCTTCCCCCGCGCAATACCACGAGCCAATCAAACGATCGGCAGCGCTGGGAATCGAACCAAGATCCGCTGGTTGGCGAGTGAGCACGCTACCTCTCGGCCACAGCGGACCCCTCACAAGTGTTAAAAGGGTGGATTAGGGGCATTGTTTCGAAACAATTACTACAAACTCTCATTTACATCAAAGGAGAATTCTGCGAGACAGCCCCTTATTCTCGAATCTGCCGCAATCAAACACGCAATGGATTTCATTACCCTCATTATGTCAATCGTTCATTTTGCAAATCACAGCTATGTATCTTCCAACCAATACAAATCAGTCGACGCGAGGCCTAGGTGTCTAACCCTAGCGGCGTTCCTATCGGTCGGTGCATATTAGTGCTTCCCAGCCAAAGGTCCGGCCAATATAGCGTTTTTTCACGAAGCCACTCCGGCCTCATAAAGGTTCAACCAAAAATATATGGGAACAAAATTCAATAAATAATTTCCAAATGAAGGAAAATAATTAACTTGACAGTGAACAAATATGAACGCATTGAGTGAACAAATATGAACACAACTCTGCAAGTTATATTGGTAGTTGAAAATGACTGATTAAAAAATTTAACGATCGGCCCTCGTTCGTTGCGGTTATCCTCGGTTGGATCGACCCAATATAGAAACATGTTGCCTGAAGAGGCCGCTTGGCGCGCGTAATCTCTCATGACGCAGCATTAGGTTTTATAAAAACAACAATACTTTCGTGCGATAAATAATCGTTCCACTGGCGAACCGGTCACAAAATTGATCGAAACTAAACTGCCGAACGAGCGTCACAACGAAAACCGAGCGCAAAACGCCCGGGCAAATTCAGCATTTATGCCAACGCCTTTCGCGCCATTAGGCCTAAAACAACACACAAGAGAGCAAAAGCGGACCAAGGGATCGTAGCATTGGGATCGTTGGGGCCGAGGCTACACTCACCAGCATTAACCACGATGCGCACCTATCGGGTGCCACAGTAAACCAATTTGACCCTATGAAATTTTGAATAAGCTGCGCAGAACAGCCGCTGGGGGCGGTACAATACTTGATACGCTAATATGGTGAAGCTAGCCAGGGGGTGTCCAAGGCCATGTGGGAAATCGATAAACGTGCAGCGAGAATTTTCGCTTGCAACCACTTCAGAAGAGAAAGAAACAAAGCCGGTACGATATTCGCTTGCAACACTTACGTTAGCGATGACTTGGTCCTCTGACGATGCGATATCCGAAAGGTTATGCATGTATTGTTCGGTGTATACACCTCAAAACTCACACAAAATCCAAAGCGATCGCGTGAAGACACAATTTTCTGTACGCCATTTTGCAAAAATTATATAGGCGCAAACGGAAAACCACGTGATTTGAGAGCGCTTTTCAAGAACTGGCAGAGCGCTATGTATTTTATTCGTGTTCAAGAAAGAGTATTTCTAACATAGTGTATATGTATATTGTGTATGTTTTACTCCGCATAGCAAAAATGCGAATTGGGATATGAGAGAAACGTTGTTTCCTAGAATAATATAAACGATCTTTTATCAACAAAATATTTGTTTAATTTACTATTAGCGTCCATAAAAGACTTTGTGGTTTAAATAAAACTTAAATTATAATATTTTCAACGATTACCTTTTGGGCACGACTGGCATGGCGTATCTTAACAACAAACATCATCATTTTTTTTTTACTCTTTGCGCTCGCCCGACGCTCTTTAATTACAACTACTGACATCTGACGGCGAAGTTCGTAAACTTTTGAATCTATACAGTGTGTACGAGTTCGTCTGATTAGAAAATCATTTTCAGTGTAAACAAACAACTCTTTGTGGGGAAATATTTCTTTGTCCAACATTCTTTGATTCGTTCTTTGATCATTTTTAAGCGTTTACTCTTCTTGAGGCCCCAGAGCTCCAAATCTTTGTTATTTGAAAGACGGTAATCAAAATTGTTGGTTCGATGGCAAATGGCCGAACGCCCATTCGATTTAAAGGGCGACATGCATTTGCGAAAGGCTCCTGCAAAGCTTCCAATATCATAAGTGTTACTTGATATTAAAGTAAGTATAAAATGCTACAAATATAGTACATAAAGCAGCGTAGCACTCAATAATCAATCAATGATTAAACTATTGATCAAACTACTGTACTACACACTACTACTGTATTAGCCATATTGTATTTTTTACATTGAGTAAATTTCAACTAGATGACTAGGGTTCTGCTATTTTATTTTGTCATGTGTCGATGTCAGTCTGACAAACAAAATTTGATAACAAGCATAATATTGAGTGAAGAAATGGTTATCCGTGTACAGTATATAAAAGATTGCACCAAAAGACAGCCCACTTGCCATTTCAGTAATCGGCATGGTCAAAAATGATTTGGCAAAGGCATCAGATGTGCTGTTAAAAGCTTCTCCAGTTACATGTAGCATTAGAAATAACAGAAACGTGGAAACGACAACATTACATGCACGACAGCAATTGTAATTGGCGCTACTTGTATTTCAGACAAATAGTTTTTGATTCTGTAAACAACTCGAGAGATTCTTCAGTTCCTTCTCTTCCGATTCCTGAGTACTTGCAACCTCCAAAAGGCATGTCCAAGCAGCGAATTAACCAGCAGTTCAGCCAGACAGTGCCCACCTGTTGAAAGACACCGAAGCATGTTGAAATTTATTTTTAATTGATAATTCTGCTCAAATTTCAAAGTACATGCACATATAACAAAGAGCTATAGGAGCCGTTTATGCAACAATGAAAAAATATGAGTAACCTAGACCAACTAAATGGTCTAGGTTACTCATATTTTTTCATTAGTACATGCACATTTGCATACCCTGTCGTGCACTTTCTTTGGCAGTTGAGCATATACACTTCGGCAGTAAAATGAATTGCATTATTATTTTCATGTTTCTTTGGCCATCAATTATGAGCCGGTCAAGTAAATCAAGTGATCGGACATAAAAATTGTGGATGTACCTGTAACTTTTCCGCCACTCGGTGCACTTTCCCAGAGTCCCGTGACCAGACTGATGCGCACAAGCCATATTTCACAGAATTCGCACGCTCAATCACCTATTTTAATCAAAACATTATAAGCTTTTCTATTTTTTAACGAGCAATTTAGATAATCGTATCTACTACATATATAAATGAGCTTGTTTTCTTTTAAACGAACAATATTCATATTTTATATATTTATTCAACAAAATCAAATTTTACCTCGGCTTCCGTGTCAAATGGAACAACGCAAACAACTGGTCCAAATATTTCTTCAGTCATGCATTCGGAAGTATCTTTAATATTGGTGATAATTGTTGGCTGCATGAAGTAACCCTTAGATTTAAAAAAAAATATATATATATATAGTTTTTTATTTCTTTTAAAAATCATGGACGAAACATTTGTAAAGTTGGATTTTCTGCAAGAAGTCCTTAGTCAGCAAATTCCATTCATCCTTTTTGTTTTCAATTTTATTTAAAATTACCATTCAACAAAACAAATCCATATTTTTAAAATGACTAAATGTTCGAGAGAGCAAATTACCTTTTTGAATTTTTGCGGCAGATTAAGAGGGCTGGTGCTGTCCCCAATTAAAATTGTCGCCCCTTCCTTCTCCGCGAGCGAAACAAATTTGCGAACTTTAGACAAATGCTCGGCACTAATCAGCGCCCCCATCGTAACGCCGAGTTCAGTCGGCGGCCCAACTTTGATATTTCTAGAATAAATATAAATTATACTATTAGCTGGATGGAAGTCGTGAAAAGTTATTGAATAGAACTGGAACTTCGTTTTAAATGTCTTTCGCGACGACAAATAAAACTGTCATGAAATAAAATGAGTGAAGACGAATTTCAATGTCCACCGAAAACTATTTTAATTAAAAACGACTTAATAACCGTACAGCAAAGATAGGTGATGACAAGTGTAGCACTTGACGGAGCAAGACTTTTAAAAGGTTAACAACGTGATAGTAGTGTTATTAACACTACTATCACGTTGTTAACCTTTTATTATTTATTAGTATTCGTTATTATTATTTATTATTAAGTTGTTTTTAATTAAAACAGTTTTCTGTGGACATTGAAATTCGTCTTCACTCATTTTATACTATTAGCCTATCGAACGAAACGCAAATGATGTTCTTTTTTATCGTGGTCTGTTCAAAAGGTGTTTTTGATTCTAAAACATGCGTATCACATTTTCTGGCTTTACAAACAAGTGCAAACAACTTTACAATCACTTTTAATAGTAAGACGAACTCACTTTGTTTCGGCCACAAATCTTCGGAGAAATTCTTCGTAAATTCCCTTCTGCACAAAAAGTCTGCTGGTGCATAAGCAAATTTCTCCTTGGTTGGTGAAAGAGGATCTGAAAAAATATTGCGCCATTATGAAATTGCGTCGAGTATAAATCGCTTAGTAAAACGTGGATTGTAATTCAACTACGTCGCCTGCGCTGAGGTTTCAGCGATCAAATATATTTTTTTAAATTACCTACAAGTCGCTGGAATGCAATCGTTCAGGTCAGCATCATCAAATATTATTCCGGCATTTTTACCACCCAGCTGATGAAGAATACAATTTCATTCAAATACGGATGTGAAATTTTTTGTAACTATATTTTCAACTTAAATAAAATTTGATTATTTTTGACTCTTGCCTCCAAAGAAATCTTTTTAAACCTTTCTGACGCCAGGCCGTAAATTCGCTTTCCAACCAAGGTGCTTCCGGTAAACGAAATCATTGCCACATCAGGATGGGTCACTAGTGGTTCTCCTGCCTTTGGTCCAGTTCCAAATACCATATTAACGACACCAGGCGGAACTCCTGATAAAAAGATGTAGTTTATTGCTTAGATAAAGCAATGATGCGGGTAAAAGCCATACCACTTTACATTTGTATTAAATTTCAATCATTATTGTTCAATAAGGATAATATAAATGCTACCTACCTGCTTCATTGAGTGCGGAACAAAGCATGTATGCAGTAACAGATGTCATTTCACTGGGCTTGCAAACAACTGTGTTTCCCACTGCTATAGCTGGTGCAATCTTTGGAATACAAAAAAAAAAAACCATTTTTATTTAACTATATTGAAGCGAAATAATTGAACCGTTCGTTTTATAATTATTTTATTATAACCACTCAAATGTTGTGTTTTTTTTATTATTATTTAAAAATTATTACGGGCTCCGAAAATTTGTGTTGGTCTATTTTTTACCTTGAATGTTAGCAGGTACAACGGTAAATTCCAAGGGCTAATCAAACCCGCAACTCCGATCGGCTGTCTCGTCGAGTAATTGATTACTCCCAAATCATCTTGCGTCTTGGATCTTCAATAAAATAAATGCCGGTAGCACAATTAGGTTGGAAATAAAAAAAATAATAATTATTATTTTTTTTTTTTACAACTTAAACGAGTATTACAAGCAGATATTTAACAACTTATGTTAAGTTATTTATGTTATGTCAAGACACATCACGTACTTGTTCATATTGTGCAGGATACCGGTCGCAAAATGACGCAGATTCAGAACTGCTCGTGGAATTTCGATGGCTTTGGCTTGAAACAACGTCTTTCCTTGGTCCTGCGATTCAGCCAGCGCAAACTCGTGACACCTGCTTTCGACAATGTCTGCCACTTTCATCATATAATTCGATCGTTGTTGAGGACTCAGAGCGGACCACCTGAAATTGCAAAATTATTTAGTTCGCCGAGTTAGTTAAATTTAGTTTGTACAGTACGGTATCATCATTGTACATCTTTCGAAATATTTCATTTTTAATTTGCGAGTTTTCATCTGTTCGGACCAATTTTTTGTCTGAACATGAATCCGACTTTAAAAGGATGCAAGCATGATTAAAGGTAAAGTAGAAATAATTCCATAAACTTACTTAGGGAATGCCTCTTTAGCAGCAGCGACGGCCATTTTGACTTCATTTTCGCCGCTGTCTGCCACTTTTGCCCATACATCGCCAGTTGCCGGATTTATGCTGTCCAAATAATTCCTTGTCGGAACATATTCTCCATTGATAAAGTTGTTCACAAGCAAAATTGTAGACATTTTCTTTGGCTCACTTTCGGGAAGGGTGGGTCCAATCTACTCAACAATTTTGCTCAGCAAAACTAGTAGAAAATTCGCAGTATGTGATGGGAAGGTTAATGTTCAAATTCCGGAACAAATTGGTTCGAATGAGGCCATTATCGGGGACCACTGTGTGGTATCAAAGTCTCATTTTATTAACGACTGAGCGTAACAAGATATTTTCTTTTACGAGTATTGCTACAGTCAGATGGAGTTGGTTATTGGCTTATTGCCTTGACCTTCACTACAAATGCGAATTTCTGACATCGTTTGAAAAGCGCGCTCACAACCACGGTCGAATGAGGTTTCGCCACCTGGTGGCATTCGATATAACTAGCCTCATCAGTAATCAGCTGATATATTTTTGTATTTCGCAGCTTTCTCCTATTTTGGTTTCATATTATGGGTTTTCTACATTTGAAATTACTTCTTCAAGTCGGTTCTCATCGAAGTGGACAACTACGTGGATGTTTCAAACTATTGGTATGCTCTGCTAGACATTTCAGATCCAAGTTCATGATATGTGGAGAATAAAAACGAGCTATCTGTCTGCCACGTACCTGTTAGGATGTACTTTTGGACGCTTGATTTTTTCCAATTCATTTGTATTTCCTTTTTATGGACGGTTAATAAATATTGATCTGTCATGGGCAACTAATAAGGAACATGATCTACTCGCTGTCATACCTCAAATCGGTTCCAATGCTACAAAAGTTGCATTTTGCTTGCTGTGCCCCAAAATGGGTGGGATATTTTTTAAACTTTGTTTTTCTCTATTTGCTCCATTTTCAGCTTCCCCAGTCACAAATACAAACAAATCGTTTGCACAGCCATGCTAATGACTACGTGTTGTCGTCAGACAAGGATGGCATTAGAAGAATACTGCTGAATAATCTAAAGCAACGGTCATTACGCTAATTCATAGTCATACCAGAGACGAAACCATACGTTGTAGTGAAAAGTCAATCCAATCGTTCATTTTGCTTTTATGCCTCTTTAGAAATGTTTTATCGATGGACGTTCTTGGTCAGCTCAAGAAAAGTTTGACGAACGGAATGGAAGATGGCGTACCGCCGGTGCACTGCGTCATCATTGGTGCCGTCGGAAATGTGTTTTGCGCTGGCCACGATTTAAAAGAACTGGTAATATTTTTTTTAGAAATTAATTTAGCAAATTTGCGAAAGCCGAAAGCGAGTCGTAATCATAAATGACAAGATTCCAAAATATTGAACAATTTTTTTTTAAATACTGATAATCCGACCTTAAATTTTAGTAAGTTTTGAGCGGTGAAATTTGTGTTAATCAGACCGATTTTCTAAGTGCCCCCAACACGTCGTTTATGTTATCTGCACATAAAAAATTACGGATAATCCCGTTTTCAGACTTCAGAGAATAAATCTGAGCATTTGGCGCTGTTCAATTTGTGCTCCGAAGTCATGTTGGCCATTGGATCACTTCCGGTTCCAGTAATAGCGGAGGTCAAGGGTCATGCCGCCGCGGCAGGTTGCCAGTTGGCAGCATCTTGCGACATCGTCGTGGCATCTGACAAAGCCAAATTTTCAACGCCTGGGT
>JAUJYS010003377.1:0-13186 GCA_033995665.1 Melogona broelemanni | reverse complement strand
AAGATTGTGGTAACTAAATTCTGTAATCCGACGTTCTGCGCCAGTATAACTAACAAGTGTGGTTATACGAAACAATAATTTTTAAAATAACGAGTAGAACTATATGACATGCTTCAGCAATAAAATGTGATGCTGTACAGCGTATATTCCATAAACTTCTAGTTATAATGACATGACAAAAGACAAATTAAATTATATTCGGGTGCGCTAACTGCGAGGTCAAGTCACAACGAGAAAAAGACTGATACGGTCAAGCCAATAACATTCTTGAGAAAAAGCTGTCACACGGACTCGGGTCTAGGTTCAGCGGGAACGTACCTCGGGCGTGTACACATAGGTCGCTTGAAAGACGGCGGACACACAGGCACGAGCGGCAAACAGCAAAAATGTTAGGAGTTTACGTCTAAAATCAGGTGAGGTGGATGCACGTTGATTACACATTACTAGTTGCACTAAATTACTGATCGATTCGATACTAGGTTGCTTAAATGGAACACAAATCTGATTTGATCATTTTTTTAATTTAGTTAATTAATTTGTATGTCTCTTTTAATCGCGGTTCGTAACAAGCACTTTCAACAAGAGCGTTGCATTCCAATACTCGTTGGATGCGAAACATGCAACATTTAACCGAAGATTAAGTGCTATAAAACAAAAGTTTGGCTTTGCAACAAGACAGGGATTTAGAAACGAAACATTCACGGGTTCCTCAAGCAAAACAAACATGGGATGTTATTAAAAAAATATGACTTACGATTGAAAACAAAACAGCATGGGAAACATGCAGAAGGAGAAAATAAGGAATTCCAACGCGATTGTCTTCTTTCGGCCCAACTTTTCGATGATTATGACGGTGACAAAAATTCCTGAAACAATGACGTTGAAACAAATTGTTACTGAAAAATCATCTTATCATAAATTTATTAACATTATTGCAACGTTTGAAATTTAAACAATGCGAACAAAGAAGATCAAAAACCTAGATTACCGGGAAATTCTGCTAATGTGGTCCAAAGCAGATCAGTGTAGTCGGTGGTCGACAAGACGCGGCAGGTCTTGAGACAGCTGGTGGCGTTGGCTTCGAGAGGCGCAGCGCGGCCACCTGACACAATAAAACGGTAACGTCATGTCAGGATAGGCCATAAAAAAAATCCGAGCTGGCAAAATGTTCACTCGAAAAACGCCCAGTTACCGTGGCAAGTATCTTCCACCTGAAACATTTCGGTGGTCATCAGCACGATACCGTAATAACAAAAAGCGCAGGCGAACCTGTAAAAATAATAAAAGCCAGTTTATCGAGGGAAAGTCGCTCTCACGGAACTCATTAATCGAACGAAAACCACTCGAAAGCGCGACCTGGTGGCGAATACCCTGCACTCACCAGATGAGCCACAAGAGGAGCGTCGTCTTTCTCATTTCAGGAATGAGAAGATCGCGCATTCGACCTCGTTTAACGTCCTGAAAAAGTCAGATAATAGCGATTAAAAACGTCAGAAGGGAATAAATTGGGCGTAAATTGGGTAAAGGGCGTAATTTGATTGTTACCTGGACGTTGTCCAAAATGAGCCGGCCGGGAAGCATGGGCTTGTTGTTTTCGGCGGCAATTCGTTTTAGCGTGGCCAGGGCTTTGTCGTAGTTGCCTGACGCGGCATAGAAACGGGCGCTCTCTGGCATCCACTGGAAATAATATGGGGAGCGTTGAGACATGTGGCAACTTCAATTTTATACTTTTGAAACGATTAGTGACTTTTTTTATTTCAAGTTGCATGGCATTACAACGCTTTTTCGGCTCCTGGCCTCAACTATAAAAGTCAGTCGGCCAGGAGCCCTAAAAACGTTATGTCCTATTAGGATTAAATAAATTAATTAAGGTCTTGCTAGCCATAACAAACGCAGAATGCTTTTAACATTTTAAATAGCTAATCTTGCAATTTAAAATAAAACTATCATTACATAATTGTTGACCAAATGAACAATTTCAGATGGTCACTGAAATAAAAAGTATAGAATGAAATTAACCATACCGCTGACGAGATAACAAACAGCAAGAGAGGCAGCGAAGAGAATGCCAGCAGCCATCGCCAGCCCAGTGTGGGCATCACAAACAGAGCCAAGATGACTTCCAGACACGCTCCCAGCGCCCAGAAACTCTGAAATTTCGATAAGGATGGAGGTTAACTAGTGCTAAACGATGTTGTCAACCCACAAAATACTCGTAGATCGTTACTCCGAAACTTACGTCTAACAAAACGACGCTGCGTCCTCTCTGCGTCATCGGAATGAACTCGGCGTAAAGCGTAACACTGGAACGTATAAATAAGCATATTTTTAATTAAATGATTTGGCTTTGAATGACACAACTTTTGACAGCATATTCCTTTTTTTATAGAAACTATTTCAAACAGGAATGGGCTAGTTTCGCTCTCAAAGTCGAGGCCAGAAATAAACTAAATAAATTATCGAGCAAACTAAATATGTAAATACGAGTAAAATACGAGGCTCACCCTTGTGCACCACAACCAACTCCAACGCCCACAATGCAACGCAATAGTAGCAACCAGACGTAGTTTGGCGAGAAGGAGCTGAGGAATCCAAAGTAGAACAGCAACACTGAGGACACCAGCAATGCCTGCTCTCAAAAATGAGCCATAAACCAAATTAATAATGAATGCACTCGAAATCACTGAAATATTGCAAACATAAAATCCCAACCATACTTACCGTTTTACGGCCATACTGGTCACTAAACTTTGCCCACAAGGTTGCGCTTATCATCATTCCCAAGAACACCACCTGAAAAAAAAGTCCAAATTTAAATTAACAATAACTACCGTATCTAATTTATCTTATCGCGCAAAATGCAAGAAAATGACTTACATCGTATTTACACATCGGTAAGCTATCACCTTTGGCAAATAGGATCGAAAATTTGCAATCACAAAAATTATTTATTTTTGTAAAGGTTTCGAAAGACAGTCACAAAAATAAGTGGGATGTTTGCATTTGTTTCAATAGATAAATAGACGATCGAGTTGATCTTACGGTGGTGATGCTGGCTTGCTGGATGCTGGAGATGCCCCAAGCGCAGTGCAGCGCCGGAGACAAGATGCTAAGAATCATCATCTCCATCGCGTCAGCCATCCAACAGATTCCCGTCAAAATGGACAGCTTGATCTGCAGCCGACCAAAGCCGAAGCTGTTGACGGCTTGGTCCACGGTAAACGTGTCTGAAACACAAGAGCATGCCAATATATTACTGAATGCAAATAAAATATTAAGAAATGTCAACTTGGCTTGCTGGCAAAGCGTGGTAAAGTGGACAAGACCAACAGTATTTTAACTTGAACCACCGATCATCTGGCTGGCCAATTCATTTTGTCCTTGCCAGTTTTACAATGGCAAAGTTGGTTGGTTGGTTGGTTAGTCAGTCCTGGGACTCGTTTTAACAGCAGAGTGTCGTCTCTGGACCCCGACCCTCGATCCCCGACACCTGTGTTTTACTTGACAGAATACAGAGGTGGTTTGCCATTGCCTTCCTCCGCGCAGTACCACAAGCCAATCCAACAATCGGCTTCGCTGGGAATCGAACCCAGATCCGCTGGTTGGCAAGCGAGCACGCTACCTCTCGGCCATATACGGATGTACCATTATTTATTTAATTTTAATTTGTTGTGTCCTTATAATGAAGCGGTAATATTACACGATAAATATACAATGCAAAGAAATAGCCCCTACCATCGGGAACCACCCCCGAAACGGCCGTGGAGGTTAACTCGAACTCTGAACCCCGCTCGTCAGCGAAAGCAGCCCTTGGCGCCGATCGATCATCTGGCCGAACAGCCGCCCGTGAAGTGGCACCGTGAATGGGCGACTCGTTGACGTAGATATTATCCCGTTCGTCGTCGCTCGATCCGCTCCCAAACAACCGGCGAAAGAAATTCCCCACGAATGACATGATCTACTTTTTTACATGTGCCGGTGCATGTGGGCGCCACCTGTTGAGGTCAGAAAATAATAAAATAAAATATATTGATCATGGACACGTGAATGTATGCAAAACGAATGTATTCTGCATGGGGCGAAGAGAATACATTTAAATGAGTATGTAAATAAAGTCATGCAATATTATTGCTTGTACGGCAGGTATATTCATGGAACAGATGGAGGGACCGTACAAGATGGTTTTGGTTTAACTGCTGGTGCCGGAATACAACACAACTTAACAACTCTTATGTTTCTAAATAGCTGCAATAGTGCTTCAAATGCGAACGTGAATGGCAGCTTCACAAAATATGGAAACAAGTAACACTTGACGTTACTTACTAACGGCAGTTGGCTGTTCAAATCCAATTAACAATCGAGCATCTGACGACCAAACAGTAGCAAAATGGTGACTGGGATCACTAACAACAGGTGGGGAATTGAGTTTAATCGATATCGAGTAACAGCCAACACAAAAAGAGACGGGTGTATTCATAGTCATAGTACCTGGCCATATGGAGATTGGGATCAGATTACCTACAGGTGGGGTCACCTACGGGTGTACTCATAGTACCGGGCCATGTCACTGGTCATCGATTCATGGCTGTAAATACGTGCATAAAGGTCTTGGCTTCGTGCAGTGCGCAAATATAGTACAGTACTAAACACACCTTAATTCATCTCCTGATCAGTTGCGTCATAATTATTGGCGAGAGTGCAGGAGCAATAGCGCATAGCCAACTTTCCATACATTAATTGAGCGTGTCGGTTAGGCCAAGGTGTCCCTGAAGACCAATGGCGGCTACCCACAAGTATTTGCCCATGTGGCAAATTTTGCTCGATCGAACTGGAACAACAACCAACTAAAAACCTTGGTTGCCTTTATATTTTGACTCACACAGTCCCCGGACTCGTAAACACGGTAGTTGGGCAAACTTCCTGTTATTGTGACTATTCATTTGACATTTCTCAGATGTGTCTATTTTCATTCCATCAAAGCAACAGCTTGACAAACATGGCATTGCTGTCAACCACCTGGCACGCAATTATAGCATCCAGCTTGTTGAATAGTTTTTGTATCTTTTCGCCAAATATTTTGATTAAATATTATAATTTTATATTTTTTATATATTTGTATTTTTACGATGATAATTTAACAATTATCAAATTGCTGTTGTATTTTTTAAATACTAAGATAATTTGTATTCAAATGCCAATAAACACTCGTGGGGACCTAAACTACGTTGGTAAATAAGTCGCGTTTGGAACATTGCTGAAAATTTTAATATGTCATCTGCTATCACATTCACATAGAAATGTGTTGTTGGAGAATGTGCGATTTTAAATTATATTATTCGGGGAATGTTCCTAATAAAATGTGCCAAGAAATTTGACTTGGATTTGGCCACACTCATACAGAATATAATTCGCGAAAACTTGTGCGAAGCCATAAAAAATATCGTCTGCCTGTTCTGGTTTCTCAGTTAGTCACGACTCTTGTCGATTACACGTTTGACGTCTAATGACCGATAGGAACCTTTATTTGCTACGGATTTAAATTTTTTTTAAGAAGGACAAAAAGTCTCAAGCCTAGCAGGGGATCATGTCAACAGTTGCCAGTCAAGTCCTGCGCAAGAAACTGGTAATTCTGGGCAGCGGCTGGGGCAGCTACAGCGTCTTGCGCAATGTCGACAAGAAGAAATTTGATGTCATCGTCGTCACGCCCAGGAATCACTTCTTGTTTACGCCCCTACTGGCCGGCACGACCGTGGGCACCTTGGAATTTAGGTTGAGTTATATTTTTGTCTAGAAAATTAATACTGGTTGTCTGAAACTCGGGAAGTGGGAAAAATAAATGATTTTTAAAAGTGGGCGTGGTATGATTAATTAATGAAGTTGACATGTTTTGAATGAAACTGTGTTTAATTTGTTTATTTAGGTCCATCATCGAACCGATCCGTAACTTCGGATTCCGTCACACTGACCACTTCCACTTGGCTCACGCCGTCGGTTTAGATCCGAAATCCCAGCATGTCAGATGCCAGAGCGCCCTGGATCCTCATAAACAGTATAGCATCGACTACGATTACCTAGTGATCGGGGTCGGCGCAGTCAGCAACACCTTTAACGTGCCCGGTGTGGAGGAGCATGCCTTCTTTCTCAAGGTTAATGCCAATTTCTAATTTCAACTTGCTCGCCTTTGCAAATTTCCAAAATAATCAAAAAACTTTGCTGGAAACAAATAAATTTAATAAGTTGGAAAAATAAAAAAAGATTTTGTGAAGCAAAGTTCACAAAATTATCAACCCCGGGTGGTTGTTTAAGCGTATCAGTCTGTGGTACTAAAAGTTATGGCCTGTTATGAACTTCTTCCGCAGGAAATCAGTGATGCCAGGAGCATCCGAAATAAAATTCTCTCCAATTTTGAGCTGTCTGTCCAGACACGAACAACGGAAGAGGAGAAGCAACGGTTACTGCATACGGTCATTGTGGGCGGTGGACCCACCGGAGTCGAGTTTGGAGCCGAACTGTACGATTTTATTAAGCAGGTAATGATCAGCAAGTTACGATTGGAGGAACAGAAATTTTAGTAGCAGCCACTGTTAACCACTATCTAATATTTGATTGACCGATTCCAAGGATGTGTCTCGGCTATACCGGGAAGAGGCCAAGATGGTGAAAGTGACGCTAGTGGAATCCAATCAGATCCTGTCTTCTTTCGACAAACGGCTACAGCAATACGCCGAAAAGAAGATAAGCGCTCGGGACAACTTTCATATACTCCGATCGTCAGTTACCAGTAAGTATTTTGTGATCTACAAACTGGGTGATACTACATGTGTTGACAATGATCAAACGTGACAAGTCTTACTAAACAAATGTGTTTAGATTGGCCAGCGAATAATCACGATATGTATTTCTTTTTCAAGGCGTGCAACAGGACAGCATCACGCTCAAAAGTGGCGAAATTCTTCCCTGCGGCCTTACTGTATGGAGCACAGGCTTGGCTCCTCGGCCTTTCGTAAAGAAATTGGACTTTGCAAAAAGCAATCACGGTCAGGTAGGACGTTTTCTTTCAAAATTCTATTTCACGAAAAAAAAAAATTACATAAACGAATCTTGCTGATGTAACAATGTACAGGAATTATTTTATTGTCAATTTGTAAGTGACAATCGTTCGGACAAGTATCCGGTGGTTATCTTGACATGCATGTTAAACGTAACCTAAAAGACACAAATCGACCCATTTCATTTTTTTTTACAAAATAATACAAATTTAGTGATGTCACTCGGGTGGTAACAGAACAAGCTACCTCATTAGAAAGACACGGCTAAGACGAGCCCAACTTTGTTGAATTCTAATTGTTAAGAGTCAGAAATCAACAAACCAAAGGTTCACAGATGTGATTGTCTCTAAATGTTAAAAAATATTAATGAGTGCCTTATCTAACAAGTGAAATTGAGTTGTAATTGAATATGTAACGTCAACCATTTCAAATGTGACACCTCCGAATTATCGGAAACTGGTGAAAATGTTTTTATGCACTAGCACTTTTACTCTCTAACTTTAAAAAAAATAATTCTAAGACAAAAAATATTAATTTTCGAAACAAGAATACTTAAAAATTTCGAGGCCAAGAGGAACCGGTGTTTCGAATGCTTACATCGCATGTCTACAAAAAATAGGCCATTATTTTAAAACTTTTTTAAATTATGAGCAACATACAAAATAATATCAAGATAAATACTGGTCTAAGTACAGCCCCTCCAAAGCACCACATTTACAAAAAAAATACACGAGTTGAAAAACTTCTTTAAACACCCAGTAATTTCAAAAGTTATTTGCAACTTGTAGCGTATCAATAATATTAACAAATTTTTAATTTGACCACCTTAGAAATATAATGAAAATGCTGTGCCAAAGCACAATTTTTTTAAGAACGGAATTATGCATCGATTTAAACAAAAAAAAAAACGTTTATCAGATATTAACGGACGGCCACCTGCGTGTGCTCGGATTGGACAAAAAGAACATTTTCGCCATTGGCGATTGCGCTGAAATTGAAGAAGTGCCCCTGCCATGCACGGCCCAGGTAGGATAAAATAATTCTCAATTCGTGTTATCGTTCCTCGTAACATTTCCTTGTGAAACGATAATTCTCTTTAATCCAGGTGGCCGAAAGACAGGGGCGGTATCTCTCCAACAATCTCAATCAAAACGGAACGGACGAAAAGAAGAAATTTGTCTTTCAAAGTATGGGAATGCTAGCCTACATCGGTAGCTACGAAGCCCTGGTAGATATGCCCGAAGTCAAAATGAGAGGTACCATAGCTCGCTTATCTTAATAGCCAATTAAAAAAGGAACAATATGGAATTGCCAATCTAATTAATTTCGCCACTTCTAGGTTACTCCTCCTGGTTTCTCTGGCGTTCGGCCTACCTCACAAGATTAGGAAGCTGGCGACTACGAATGCAGGTTCCGATGGACTGGTTCAAGACCTTCATCTTTGGACGGGATACCTCCGGGTTTTGAACAGTTAATCCAAGGCAGTGTCATTCTAAGGCGTGGCTAAAGATGCTAAAGTCATGCCCTGCATTCGGTCACTAGCGATAGGCGATTCTGAATCTAAGGCTCTGACTGATGTAGTGTCATGGGGTCAATCTGAATCAAAACTAGCAACTGTATTTGTTGTCCTTTAGAGAAATTGTATTTTTGTAAAATAAAACTTGTCAAATGTTGGCTACCTGGCAGATTTCTCCTTTGATTATCTACGCTGCGCTTTTTAAAAATAGTAAACTTCGGGGAAGACTTTAGTTTATGAAGCACAGCGAGCTATATCTATTATAATTACTAGCGCATTAAAAACTGACGTTCGCTACGATTCAGACGGTATAGTTCCCGAATGAAATCTTATTGGCAATAGCAGAACAATATTTATCCGCCCCCATTCTAGTACGCTTAGCATCAACATAATTTTATAGCTAACTCGGCCTAATGTTAAATTAACATTTTTATTTTGCGAGTTGCACCAAAAAAAAAGTCACATGGAAGCTCTAGGAAGGAGTAATCCTGCGCTAGAAAATATAGCAATCACCAAGCTTTTAATAAATAACTCCAGAATAATCCGAAAAAAATTGATGAACCTCCAAATATCACTCAAAATATATAACAACCATTTTACAACAGCTAAAAATATAATTGTTCACGTTCGTTCCTTTATCACACACATGGGGGAGGATAATAATAGGAAATACAATTTCAGGTATCCTCTTGGAGCAACGTTCTGACTGAGCAAATGAGTATACTCGGGCAACTAGCAGCAAATTTGAGGACAACTTCATGGAAGCCACAAAAATCTATAGTTTGGCCAACGACCAAGCCAGGCGTAACGCCACATTCTGCATCCCAGCACTGTGGAATCAAACGACTTTCACATATCGAGCAACGAACAACTTTTCTGGCAAGTTACAAGTCGTCACCAAATTTCTCAATCAAGCTGGTGGCGGCGGCCCAGTTTTAAAAGTCAACAAGACACGGTATATACACATTATGAACATGGGATCTGGACTACAGCCCCCATCCCTCGGGACACTAGAAGAAATACTAGACCGCACACCGGTTCAATTTACAGGAAAGTTCAGTCTCAATTCGGGGATTAAGATTAGTTCAATGTTAAACTATAAATTTAAAGATAAAAAATTCTTATTTGAAATGACACGAGTATACAAAATATTATGTCAAAAATGACAAGATCTAGAAGAAATACTCTTGGAAACTAGATTTGAAAATTGGTGCCAAGGAATTCGAGAATGTTTTACGATTTAAAAAAAATGGAACAAGTTGTAATATTTAAAAATATGGAAAACATATCTAACGATTCTCAAGAAACTAGCAATGTTATTAAACGTCAACTGGCTAGTAAAAACAGCAACAGCAAAAGGCACATAAATAACGCACGAGACTAAAAAAAATTGAGTAAATGCGGGAAGCAAGTTCCAAACACTAATAAGATAAGCTCTGGAAGCGGATTAGCGATTCGCGATACGCCAGGAAAAATCTGAAGTAGACGAAAACGAAATGCACATCGGTGAGTCGTCACTGACCTCTGGACTTTACGTGTCCCTGGCCATCCAAATCCTTCCACAGTTGCTTCAGTTTGGGAAACCGCTCAAACAAATCTGGAATGTCCCGCAATACCTGGAGAACGAGAACCGAATGACCTCAAATTCAGTTCAATAATGTACAGACTCTGTAATCTCGTATATTTACGAGACAAGAATTAATTTGATCCACGAGTAAAAATGATCTCTGCTGAAAGTAAATGGATCCAGGTAGCCCAGATTGATAGTGTGTGTGTTGCACAATAAACTACGCACCTTCAACACGTCATCGATGATGCCATCGAGTTTTTCCACTTCGGTCTCAGCCTTCTGGAGATTGTCGCTGAGAATGTGGGAGTGTCGCTCGGATCGACGGCTGTTCTCTTGCATCTCTTGCTCGCGATCGGCCAACTGACGCTGGAGCTCGGCAATCTAATCGTAAGCGGAACGAACGAAAATAGCAACATTTTCAGAATAACTGTGTGACATAAATAACTAAACTTGGAACGCTAATAAAATAAAGAACACCACACAGGACGTAAAAGTTTTAGGTTCAGAGATTATTTTCAAGTTAAAAGATAAATATATAACTCCCAAAACTGAACTACACACACCAACCTTTCTTTGGAGAACCAACTGCTCCTTGAGATGATTGACATCTTCCGTCCTAGCCGACGCGTCGGACGCTTCGGACGACAACTTGGCCAGCACCTCGTTCAATTGGTCCAGCACTTGCTCACGTTCGGCCTCCACCAAACCGTTTTGCTTGCGCAGTCGATCCACTTCTTCCTTGAGTTTCTGCAACACATCAACATAACAACATCGGTTCAATTACATGCTACTGTTTGCACCAATCTGAATAGCAACAAGAGTTTGTCGTATTTCTTTTTCATTTTAATTTTGCACAGGGAAGATACGCCTTTCGTAAGTGAATTTTACCTTATTGTTGATGAGCCAGGTGGCCTTTTCGTTGACCTTGTCCCACATGTCCTTAAGCGAGTGGCGGGCGTTGCCAAGGCTGTCCTTGGTCTCGTCCAGCTCCTTGGCCAAGTTGCGGTTTTTCTCCTCCAGCAGCCAGCGGCGCCGATTGCTCTCCTCTACTTCGCTCTGCAGGTCTTCGATCACCTTTCGCCGCTCCAAAAACTTGTCCTCGATCCGCATTCTGTAAATACGCAGCAGAGGTTAGAACTGTGTCAATTCAATTTCTGCTGCTGAGGTTAAAATTGTTCATATTTTAATTCAGCAGCGAAGGTTAAAAAATGTGAAAATTGCAATTTCACATTTTTTCAGTCAAAAAGTATAATTCGTAGTTCACCCACTTTTCATTGTTGGACTTTTCCAAAAGGTTGACCAGAAAGCTGCTGCTCGCGTGAAGCATCTGACCGAGAGACATGATCTTGGCCTCCAGCTCCTGCAACTGCGGCGCCAACTGCGGACCAATCAGCGTCTGACTTCCGCTTCCGTCGACTGGCACTTCATCGCTGCCCACCAGGTCGGCCGTCTGCAATTCGCCGTTCGCGTAGACCTCCCCGTTAACCACGCCACCACCAACAGCAGGTGGCGCACCGTTCTCCTCGGCCAAAGTACCGTTGACGCTGGGCGCCTCGCTACTGTCGCAGCCGTTGGTCAACCCGTTGGCACCGCGGGCCGCAGCCTCCAGGATGGCGCGTACCAGCTGGTGGCCGTCCAACGATGCGCGGGCCGAGGCCGGGCGCGTGACAGCGAGCGAGGCGTCACTGCCCTCCGCACCCAAGGCGGCCGCTTCTTGCAGCATGCGACCGACGTTGGACTCTACCAGTTCCTGCAGCCGGCAGATGGATACCGAGCAGCGGCTTAACTCCGACCATTGCCGTACTAGAATGGCTCGCGTCCCGTCCTTGGTTTCGTGCAATTCGGACTGCAGCACCTGCATCTGGGTTCTAAAGGCGGGAAAAATTGATCAAGCAACGGATTAAATTCAAAGATGAACATGAAATAATTTTTGGCTTTGAATATTTAACTGTAAGAATTTTTAACTTTTGGAATTTTCAACTGTTGAAATTTTTAACTGCTGGAATTTTTAACTGCTGGAATTCCTTAATTGTTGAAATTGTTGACTGCAGAAATCTTTAACGGCTGGTCGGACCGAAATAAATTTGGTTTAACCGGAATAAGATTTTCACAACACATTAAGAGATCAGCGACTCACTGATTTTGCTCGACAGCTTGTTGCAAGGTTTGATATTGTCGCTCCTTGGCCTCCAGGTTGTAGCTGAGGGTCTCCACTTCCGAGCGGTAGCATTCCAGCTTCTCCTCGGCCTCCCGCAGAGATTCGGCGAGCGAATTGTTCTCTTCCTGCATGAACTCTTTATTCTCGAACGTCTCGCGTTCAGTGTCCTATGTCCGCCCCGAAAAAAAAAGATAAAGATAGTTCAAAAATTAATTCCCGCGTTTTTAAAAACAATCCTCGCAAATTAGATGTACGGCGAGTGCATCCAACAATCGAGCAACCGTTTACCTTTAGCCGCTTGGAGACCTTATAGAACGAGGTTTCCCGATCACGAAGGATGACCTTTAGCTCGTAGATGGTGCCGCGCAGGTTCCGCATTTCATCATCATTGTGCTTGGTGAGCTGCTCCACCAGGGCTTCGCGTTCCACGAGTTCTATAGGAGGGTAAAGTGAAAGATTAATGACCATCACCCATCACTAAGGTCGTCGCAAAAAATTAATTTCCGTTGAGTACGATTCATATTGGTTGAGCACCTACCGCGCTTAAGATCGTCTTTTTCCGTCACAGCCACAGCCAATTCCTGATCAGCCTCGTTCTTCGATTCGGTTTGGGTGGCAAGCTGAGAGCAAAGATGCAAACCGATTACAAAAAAAACCAGGAAAATCCGTAAAAATATAGTTACTACTCCATATATCTCTATCTATCTATTGGTTTATCCATATATCTCATTTTAGGGTAAATAAACCAATGTTTTTTAAATTAATCAGATTTCTCCTACAACGCATACGTGCTCGCAGTGATTGCCAAAACTATCGTATAGGGGCAGCCAAAGTCGAAAGCTTGGTCACATGTATTTTTTTAGGGGGGGGGGGGGGGGAAATTGCCCTAAATG
>JAUJYS010003376.1:0-13188 GCA_033995665.1 Melogona broelemanni | reverse complement strand
TGCCCCTCACATATCTCCAAAGAGACACGAGGGTGCAGTATTCCTGTAGTGCACTAGGCGCTACGGTGAATTTAAAACAAAAAAAAAAATCGACCCTCTCGCAATGGGCAAGATGAAGATCTCAAACCAACGTGCTTATTTAAATGATTTAAACGTAATGAAGGTCGCATTTGAAGAGGTCCACCAGTGTCAATGTGACGTAACTCGTGTGACTAAATGCGATCAGCAAAATTGATTAGAAAATATAAGTGGCAGCCGATGCGGCATCTCATCTCGTGTGCTTTAAGTACAAATATGATACACGAGTGTCCCCCCGCACTGGACATGAATAAGTCTATGCGTGCGGCCACATAGGAAACAGTAAAAGTGGTCTTTCGGCCAGTGCCACGGCGCAAACCGCGCAACCGATGATGACCACCTTAAAAAGAAAATGTGCCCTCCCTTTCCCACATGTGAGTATGCCGTATACATTTGAGAACGCGAATAAACCCCTTTCTCATTTGTCGAGGCCGTGACGATGGTGAACCATGCCGCGGTTGCGTCGTCTGTATGCCGCATGCATGCTCAGCTGGGCCTGACTTTTCCGCCAGAGATTCGTTTTCGAGGTCAGCGCCGGCATATAAGGGCCCGTAAAATGGACAGCCGTTCGGCTATAAAGTATATTTACAGCCGCTCTGTGCTCGCATATATATATGAGCGCGGTCAGTAGTACATTTTTCTCGCGTATACGTCTAATCAATTATACGAGCATGTATGTGTATGTGGCGGGCGGAAGTCCTCCTAAAACCCTGGGAAGAATTCGAGTTATATTTTTTTTTTGAACAAAAAAATTTTTTTCGACGGCTTATGTGTTGCCTCGATTTTTGTATCTGACTTTTCAGTTCTTTCTGAGATCCTCAGACCATTTGTTGAACAGAATGTACCGTTTTGGCAACAGAGTGCAGAGCGAGAGAATGCAGGACCAAAAATGCAGTAATTTCGCGGAGCTCTTGCCACATGTCATGCTTCGTCAGTCGCTGCATTTGGTTTAAACGGCTTGATTGTTAGCGGGTTGCCGAACTTTAAAAAAATATCTTCGAGTTTTGTTTGTGAATAAAATTGCATATTACTCGCACATGATTGCAATCTCAATCTACCACCGTGATGACGCAAAATGACGGCTCATGACGCTATTGGTCTGTTTCTTCTTCTGTTAAGCAATTTGGATAATAAGACACACGTAGATAAGATAGACTGCAATCATGTGAACCACCACGGTAAATAAGAGTTTCTCTGCAGCACACGTGGTTCCTTATCTGAGCTTTCATCCGCTTGATCTGGTCTCAGGAATATGTGGAGGGGATTATATTTATATTGCTAAGAGACACTAACATGTGCGAAATTTTGGACGAACAATTTTTGTGAGCGCCGCCGCCACTCTTAATTTTACGAGCACCCTCGCTTCCATCTTTCCCTCCCTCCGCCAACCCACACTGTCACCATGTTTCTGAATCTCTGATATCCCCCTCCCTCTCCCACCCCTTCGTCGCGAACGCCCCCGCCATGCAGTATGCATACACTCGTGTGTCGCCGATATCCTGCTTTTAATCTTCGGGTCATCTATGGAAATATGGAGTCGGCGGGTTTGGCCGAATCTTATATACACGCTCGTACGGCTCGTTAATCAATAAAAAGCAATTAACGGCGATATCACCGATAGAGAACGAGAGTGAACACATTAATGTAAGCAAACATTTGCTGATCGTCAAGAGAGTGGGATCGGACAAATCAAAGACATTGCGTGAGTAGATGCGCGAAGGGACTATTGTTCGTGGGGTTTCTTTTTTGGGAGGCGGGATGGGGGAGTGGGGAGTTCAGAAGCGTGATGCCGCCGTGTTTCCCTAGAGATAGTGTTTTTGCCCTAAACACTGCCGCCGTGTTCGCATTCGTGCTTTGCGAAGGTATTGTGATAAATGCGGATGATGAACCGATGATTGAGTCCGTTCATCAGCCTGTTTAGAAGAAAAACATATTATGTGGATTACGATAATCCTTTTCCATGAGATAGTCGATGTTCCGGCAGCGCAAAAAGCAAGCCAATCGGATATTTGAGAAATGTGTGCATCTGAATTTTTATTTTTAAATGTATTTTTACTTGAGCAGCTCTTACGTTTTTCATGTTATGCTGGATTTGATTTTGCGCAGCCATTATGCACTATTTGCTAAATTTTGCTCAACTGAAATTCCGTCTACATTTAATTTGTACAAAAATTTTCAGTTCCTTTGGAAAATCTGCATTTCCAGTCTTGTAACGTTTACATTGAAATAGTGAGTGTGCCTCTTTAGCTATGGGGTAAATTTTATCGCAAACTGAAAACAACGTTTGTCTCACGTATTTTTTTCCAATGCCAAACACGCACGTTGAGTGAGCTAATCGTCGCTCTTGAAATTTGAAAATGACGTTGCGTGTTTCGATCTAAATCGTACGACGGTTTCATGGAGCAAAGCGTAGTAGAAACGTTCCTTTCTTGTAAGTGGTGCCATATAAGAGTGTTCGAAGTTCGTGTGCACGTGCCCATTTTTGGTGGATATACCAGATGATGGTGGTGGCAGGGTGATGGCAGTAGAGCATCTTTATTGCCACCATCAGCTTGGCCTTTCCTTCAACACTCGAAGACGTGCGCACGTACGTACGAGTGAGTGCGAAGCGCTTATTTTTCGTTTTCATTTTTGCCACCAGCACTGTCAACGTGTGTCAGTCAATATTTGGATTATTATATCATTGGAGCAGCCCCCGACTAAGAGACGCATCGCGACAGAACGGCAGCGAATTTCTGCTAGTCATTCCGACGGATTTTTGCATCATTTCGACGAATTTCTGCTAGTCATTCTGACGGGAGTAGATGATGAATCGGGCTTGAAAATTCGAATATCGCGAGTCGCGCGGGGCCACAATCTATGATAGTGTGTGTACAAAATTGAGAGAGAGAGGGAAGAGGACTGTGAAGCGTATTTTGGCAATCAAAAATGGCTAGTTTTGCAAGATGCAAGACGCAAATGATAGAAAAAGTTAAATACATATGTGCAATGTTAGTTATGTCAAACTTGGAAAGTTATAACGAATTTTACTCCTGTTAATACCAGCACTTGATGCTTTACAGAAGACAAGTGTGTCAATTACTCGTCATTTTTACATTTGTATTTTGCGTTATATATTTTTTTTATTCCATATCACTGTAGTAAATAACACTGCAGGAAATTATGTACCCCTCGTGTTGCTGTGGCAATGTGAAGGACACATTTTCACCAGTACTCCATGATCGAATAAACGAGTGCCTGCATTGGGAATCAAACCCGGACCACCCGCACCGCAGTCAGTTGCAATACCGACTGTGCTTGACGAGTCGTACAAGTGTACAGGTTAAAATATGTTTTCAATTATTTACTTTTAAAAAATCGAGGTTTGTACTTGTGTAATTTTATTTTATTTATTTCCTTGTGTGTAGTTTGCTGCGTAGAACCTAAAACCACATATCTCGATATCGCTTTGGCATTGGTATAACGAGTGCGCAACATTTTTTGGCAGAGGAAAAATGCGCTGTTTATACAACGCATATGTCGGCTTGACTATTCCATCGCCACGTGGAAACGGTTGAGGCCAACAACCTAACGGCGTTCTGTTTAGGAATTCGATTCGCGCCGTGTGTCCACGCTGGTGGTCCGCCCAGCGAGATCGAACAACAAGACCTACATCATGCTTAAGCCGTCAAGCTGATACCGAAAAATTTGGCGACGCCACATACAGGCGCTCACATACACAATTTACCGACGCGCCACTTTTGTCTAGACGAAAAATTAAATTAACGTACGACAGATCGCGTAAACTGCTTGACGATCTCCTTCGATTATCTTTGCGTCTACGAGCGCTGCACGTACTTCTAACATGTTGTCAAGAGACCATAGCATCTACCTTCGTTTAGAAAGGGAGATCAAATAGGTAATTTTGTGGATAAAAATAATGCGCGCCACTAATCTCTTTTTAACGTATACATGTTAGCGCCTGGAGTTCGGTGGCGTTTTGGCGGCATTCGCTTTCGTTATTTTTTGCACTTTTTACGAATGGCCCTGTGCATTTGTGAATAGTCCCGTGAAATAGCCCTGTGAATTTGTGAGAAAATGAGTGCTGTTCGAACACAAATATATGTTTTGGATTGTTCAATTTGGGGTGAATGTTTTGCGGAAAATATGACGCCAATAAACTATTTAACTATTACATATGTATCTCTCCTGCACCTAAACATTTATAGTGATTGTATCTGAAGGATAAAAGCAAATTTTTATAAAAATAAAAATAAAACTTTGTAACATGTTTGCGTTTGCGTTGATGGGCGCTGTAGCAAAACATTTTCGCGGTAGTATGAGCTAACCATCTTTAACTTCAGTTAAACTATCAAGAATTCTATAAATTTGCCATTAAATACTAGAAAGGCCTAGAATAATGTTGCTTTAAATAAATAAAATTGCACGTGACCACGGCAACGCGTACTCCGATTTATGGATGCTAGCGTAGTGGTCTCCGTAGCCTACGATAGGTAACGGCTGTAATAAGGAAATTTAGAGTCTCCATTAGAGGATTGCTTTTAAATTGATGCAATGCTGCTGCGATATTTTTTTTTTCTTTAACTTTATGATTCCCTTTTTCTCTCTCCTTTTTTTTTTGCTCAAAATCGCGCAGCCAACTTATCTCTCAAATCCAAAAGGCAGTAAAGGCAGTTAACCACTTGGCAAAGTAATAACAGGCTTATCTATAATCACGATGTCGCTGGGCTATTATTAGAAGGCGGTCGAGGCGTAAAAGTATGCGAAACACGTACGTGTCAACGTCACTTGTGTCTGGTCGCGCGTGGGGGCACCACGCCAGACGAATGCTATACAGAAGTATGCATACGTTTATCGAGGGGATTTTTTTTCATGCCCTCTTTTCCTCTTCCCCGCGCTTCAATTCACTTTAGCATATACATTACGTGGCGCCAAGCTCTCCTACTCCATAAATTCTCAAATGATTGATAGGGATTTTCCTTGAAAAAATCCCTCCGAGGTTAAATATCACTTATTTTGTTTTTTTTTGCGCCGCAGCACTCCTTTGACGAGTTTCGTATTATAAATAGCTCCGTTTTCTATAAAGCTGTGCAAAGCGAGCCGCGGAGCCGATGAATGCCTGCGAGTACATTGGTGCTGGGGGTTATTTTTGAATTTCGGTTCGGGGGAAAATCAGAAAGTATCACACCACTACTAATGGGGATACAGGGTGTTTTGCTCACCAATTGTAATTCTACGTTTTATGATTCGACACGCATCAACCAACGTATCTATTCAAAGAGCAAGTCTTAAAGCAAAATTTACTTCAATATATATGTTTTTTTAAATGCAAGTCTTAAAGCAAAATATACTTCAATATATATGTTTTTTTAAGTTGTTTTTCCAAGAAGGTGTCTTTCCATCGAAAATAAAACTACAAATTTGCATTATTAATATTGATTGACAGTTGTAGTTTGTGCATTTATATTTAAGAGTTTCAATTTTGTTTTTGATACTCATTGTAGCGAAATGATTCATGAAAGGTAAAAATATTTGCGATCACCGCATAAAGATAAATTATATGCGTGTTCTGTGCTCTTTAACGCGACCCCCTCCCCCCACACCAAATTAAAAGTTCGCAGAATTTTATCCCCGAAACGCGGTCGAGGTTTCCGCCACGGTAGCAACTCTAAGACGCCCATAACTATCTCGCTAAGAGTCAAGACTCCTCGCGCCCCAACCTCATCCCATCCTCTCCCGTCGAAATAAATTTTTGACCACATTAACGAGTTGCCAATTGTCATTATTCATTGCTTTCGCGGCATTAATTTCTGCATTACAGTAGTTTGGGCGGGGACGATGTGTTTGCACACGCGACGGCAGCGTGCGAAACAGGCAGGCAGCAGCAGCTTAGCGGTCATAAATTAGCGCGGTAATTATTTTCAAAGCTGTGTGTTTGCAGTGCAATTCCTCATTATATTCTCTGGTCTGGTCATTTAATCCCCCCACCCTTCCTATACGACCGTACATGACGCGAACACGACCGGGCTCCTGTCTGCGGTTCCCCCGCCGTGCGAGGCATCCAGCCCCGGTATCTCCGCCGAGCTTCCCGGCCCAACTTCGTTCCCTACGCCGCGTGCTTGGACGTAATCTGCGCCGTAGATCATTCTTCGTGTACCCGCGCGTGTGTGGTTTTACAGTCTAACCCCCCGCCGCGATTGCGCACAGACGGCTCCCAATTAGAATAATGTAGGTGGCAGCACCTGCGGATAAATTATCGTCCCAAGACGCGCCCTTATTTCAATGAGCCAAAAATTAGCACGATGGTAGTCGGTAGGTCTGGATTTCTAGGTTGCCCTCGTATATCGCTATCCTTCGAGATTTTAAGCGATACAAAACGTGTAATTATGTCATTTCAGCAAGTAAATTAGACGATCACAGATGCCTGTTTATTGCCATATCTGCATTTGTTATATTCGGGTGTTTTGGCTTCAAATATATTTCTCAAGTATCATTGTATCTGTCTTTTTTTTTTTGACAATCAATGATTGTCATCAATGAAGTGAATATTACAGCAGGAGATAATGTGCCCCTCTAATCGCTTGAGCAATGGTGAAAAGGCACATTTTCACCAGTACCTCGGGATCGAATAACGAAAGCCGGAGCCAGGAATTGAACCCGGAGATCGCCGAAAACATGGAGGATGCTCTACCCAGACTGAACCGTACTGATCCGTACGCATTGGTATACTGACAGGGTCATCAGATGTCAGTAAATGTATTCACAACCGCAAAGGCAATTCCATTATGAATATCGCCACCAATGTCGCTGTATGCCTTGGCAACGACGCTAGTAGCTCCATCGGAATGATCGGTCACGGACAATTCTTTTCTCTACAAAGTTAGCCCTGCACAAAAAGGGTCAATAAGTTTTTAGCGTCTCTCTGCTGTAGGCTTATAAATTGTCTGGTAGGAATAGAAGGAGTAGTATAAGGGGGTGGTGGTGGGTGCTTCATTGTAAAATCCTATTTTTTCTCTGGGCACTGAATATCTTGTTTGGACCGAGTCGGGCCTCGCGCATGGCTGGCTTTATGGTCGATCGCAGCAATTGTGCTTGCATGCACACGCACTATGCACTCTATGTGGAGTAGTGAGGGAGTTTTGGGGGCGCGCGACCCCGACTCGCCCAATTTATTATATTGGCTGTTTTGAATTTTTTGGGGATCCACGATCGACGAGTAACCATTTTTTTCTCCTTCTTTTGGTTGCTCGTTATGCCAGTGGCTCGCTTTCATTGGTTCGGCTGTTGTCTACTGAATATATCCACATGAGACCAGCAGATCTTTAAACAAACCACCGCCCCTAAATTAATGCTGGATAGTTCCTCAGCAGAGCGGAATATGAAAATTCGTTAAATCCGCAGTTGTTGAACAGTAGAAGTAATGTTGGATAGCTTTTTGCAGTTATTTCCTATTTGCCAATAAGATGACCGATTGAAATTCATTCGATTGCATAAAATAGTTATAAATCAGTGAAATAAAAGTTCGATAATCTAATAAATTGACATCTGTTGTTCCTAACTGCAGCATGCTGTAGATGAAAATCAAAATGGAAATCAAAATGAAAATCCCGATGGCTCATGAGCCTACGGTCCCGGGTTCGATTCCCGGCACAGGCTTTCGTTTATTCGTTAGCCTGTGGTATGGGGTCACCCCTGAGCTTCCATTAAGGAGTACAGAGCTTAGGGGTGGATCCTGCAGTCTGGCTATTCCAGCTGCATCCCTCTTCCCTCCCCTTCCCTGCCCCTCACATATCTCCATAGAGACACGAGGGTGCAGTATTCCTGTAGTGCACTAGGCGCTACGGTGAATTATAATAAAAAAAAAAAAAAATCAGCCGTTTGTACACAAACTTTAGTATCAGATAACCTTTTGACAATAAATGGAAGTCGCACAAAGAGATGATTTGGAGTTCATTCTCAATACGACAATAAGGAAACTGTCATATGATTAAAATTAGTGACACGACGTTTAATGTTCGCAGAATCAAAATTCTGTGTCCTTTTGAACACCCTACAGCAATATAGATGGACAATAGTAGAGTACTTGACTTAAGCAAAACTGTTTTAAAAATATTAACGTGATGTTTGTGTTAACGTGTTAGGAACGGAACGAAAAAGTTCCGTTCCTAGGAACTGGATCCTATTTTGAATAATTTTGAAAGAGTACCTTTTCATAAGGAACAAACCCAAAACTTAAAAAAAACCTCAATCTGCAATGAACGACGAAAATGTACTCCACCTAGTGATAACACGCATAGCCCATAGTAATGGAACCTTCACAGTTAGGACAAAAACATAAGGCTCGTATCTCTTGTAAATACAACGACAGACGTCCCCATCAGAAAATACGTTATTTAGCGACCCGCTAATACATATGAGAGAGAGGTGGTGGGATGGGGGACACTCGATGAGAGGGACAATGCAAAAGCAAACAAATCCTCAGAAGACATCCACAAGATATTGGTGATGGGGGGGAAGAATAAAATCGAAAACTCGTCGGAGACAAGATTCCGATCTTTCCCTTTTCTACCGACATCGATCGCGTGGGTGGGGGAGAGACCCGTCCAATCAAGCCAGTGGAAAAGTAATTTTCCACGACAAAGTCAATAGAGTCTGGGCGAAGGAATACCGCATTTTCTTTTCCTCCCTTCTGTCTCCATACGCGACCCTCCGCCGTTCTTCCCATTCGAGTTCATTAAGTCGGCGCACCGGTAAAATTTTGCTGCCGGAGAGGAAACCCAGAATGCCCCACAGGCAACTGTCAAATGGAGGCACGTAACATCAAAGCGAATAACTCGAAAACCGTAGGACTGGCGCATGGAAAATGCATAATGTATTCGTTCAGTTTTCCGCAGTGTTGGGTTCGTTCCTTTTGAAAATAAAACCTCTTTTCAGTTCCTGTTCCACCTGTGAAAAAAAAATTAGTTCTCATTCTTGTTCCTAAAGAAATTAAAAGGAACCTCGCCGTAACCAGTTCGTTTTCAATAGGAACCTGGAACTTTTCCGTTTCTTCGATCAAAAAATATATTTAAAAATATGCCGAGTGATGCCACGTTCACAAAATATTATGATTAAATTCATAATGACGCCAAATATACATTTGCGGGAACTGATCTAAAGGACATAAGCCGGTTTGCGGACACAGATCAAAATCTTTAGCAATTTATGTTTAATATGCTGTAAAAATTGCTCCGACTTCGATACACATTGAAAAATTAAAATATATGGCAAAAGATAGAAAAACACATATGGAAAAAAAAACATGTAAGGAAAAACACATTACAAATTAACGAAATATATGGCAACAGAAGAGGATACTCCGTTCCAGCCATTCCTAACTTTCCTTCCTAGGAAAAGAAAAATAGGCGTTCCGAAGTTACCCAAAAATGGAACCAGTTCCTAGGTGCGGAACTTTTCCGTTCCATTACTACCCAACACTGCGTTACAGAGAATCTGTCGGAGAAGCTGTTTGGAGATGGCCTGTTGCAGTTACATTAGAACCATTGATGATGATATTGTCTCCTGTTGACCAATAACAAAATGATGCCACGTAAAAATATAGCTCAGAGTACCTTGTATCGTCGGCACAATTAAAATACTAGAATCAAAATATCAAAAACCAATTATGAACACGACCAAAAATAATGTAGAGCGTTTACAAATGCAGCATTATAAACTGTCGACTGAAAGGATAAAATATCAAATATGACAACACGAACAGTAAGACCCAATTTGGTCGAGCCTACGAACTCCACGACCACCTAGTGGACCATCCCGATTTTATTTCTCTTCCACCAATGCAGTAAATGTTTGCATACCTTTTACTCCCTCCCTCTATCTGTTTACGCACCTTTCACCAATCTCAACACCATTTGCACCGCTTCCTGCAGTTTGGAGGGGGAGGGGAGAAAATGGATATGCATTAAAGATGTTGGAAGTCGGCAAGAATTTATAGCTAGCAGCAGCCAACGTCCAAGCCAGAGTCACACGATCCATATAAAATCGATGACACGTTCGATTGAGTACCTGCCCAGTGTGACTAGGTGGTGGGGAAGGAGTAAGAAATATCGGCATCAGCGCCATCTATCAGCGAAATATAGAACTCGTCGCGAAGCATTTCGCAATTATGGAAGGATTATAGCGCTCAATTAGCGTTACAAATCTTCCGAACCCCAAAAAATTATTTAATTTTGCGAATCCTGCAATCTGTGACTGTGACGATAACTAATGAGAATTGTGTTTATAATAATTCATAACGTTATATTTCACCAAGACCGGGATCACGACATGATCAACGTTTTGTTTTTCAACGGTAGTGCACGTTATGCTATATTTTCCCGGACGCAACCGGGACGAAAGTCTAGATTTCCCAGTTTTCTAATAAATACACCTCCACCTTACCCCGGCAGAACCGGGCACTTTTTCTAGTATTCTATAAATCTAGATATACACTCGTACATAAGTCAGTAGTAATTTAAAACTAAATTTTTCGAATGTAATGCACGTTCTTTCTTCCATCTTGAGTAGCGAATTATAATGTGACGTACAACTTTTTGCATATCTTGTTGTCAAGAAATATTTACGCGAATCGAACCAGGGCGTGATAATATTTTTGTGCCCAAATAGACATCACACATTTTCTATATAGGCATGAGTCAATTTTAAAATTTTAAATTTCAGCAAATTTTAACAGAAATATCATTTTACTCACACATGATTGAACTCATACATGTCTGTTGTCACGGCAACTGCTTGCGATTATCTTATCTCATGTTTTTCTATGCATTTCCTGCTGTCATAAAATGTGGCCAGCTTCGCTGAGGCCTTATTGCAACATGCTGCTCACCTCTACACGGACGCTATGTTTTATCATTAGGTGGCGCGCATTTCGTCACCTAGCAGGTGACGGCAGGCTACAATCATTGATTGGTTCGTTCTTTTTAAAAATGAACCCGTTCCTCTCATGAAAAAGAAACCAGTTTCCGTTCCAGCGCCTACAAAAATTAAAAGGAACCTGGCCGTTCCTAGTTCCTTTGCAAAAGGAACCTAGAACTTTTTCGCTCCTTGGATTAAATGATATTTAAAAAAAAAAAAGATACCACGTGGCGACTTATATTCACAAAAAATAAAGCGTGATTACGTTCATGACGAAACCAAATAGACATTTGCGGGAACTGATCCGAACTTCTGTCGATTTGCGGTCACAGATCAAAATCTTTAACAATTTTTGTTCAATGCTGTAAAATTGTTCAGCTAAGAAACCTCCCTTTCAGTTTAAAAATAAATAAACCGCTTCTAACGTTTCTTTCTAGGAAAAGGAATCTTGGCGTTCTTAAGTTCCTCAAAAAAAAAAAGGAACCAGTTCCTAGGAACGGAACCTTTGTTCATATCACACTAATTTCAATATATTGAAAAATGCCCAATCACCGTAAATTGACCACAGGCTTATCAAAATAAGTTTTAAAAAATATCCCAACTTGATTCACTATTACGATTCACTAATGCATAGATTTATTACATTAAATGGTGTTCTGGTCCATCACCATTCTCTATAACTGACAGATTAAAAGGGTCTTAACTATCGGACTTACTTTACTTATTTTATCTATTACATTTATTCAGTAATTTTCCATTTAGTCACCAGAGGGCGCACATAATGATTATCATACACACAGGCCGCACGAAAAATTGGTCACAGACAACAGCATTGCAAAACTCGAACAACCTATCAAAAGGATATCCTCTTCGATAAGGAATAGAGATTATTAGCCTGCCTTTCAGTGAAATTTGGCACGCCGATATTACGTACTGTTTGTCGGACAAGGCGTCAATTTGTTAGTGGTACAATTAGTTAGTAATCATGTACAAGCAGTATACGTATACTGTAAAATCGAAATATCTGTAATACTGTAAAATCGAAAAATGTCTACTCACGAATCGGAACTTTTGCCAGGTAAGTCAAAACAAAAAATAATTTACGTAATTACACTTACACAGTGTATATACACCATGAGTCATTAAAAACGACACCTCCCGTCGTAGCGCCATTACTCAGCCAAAAATGACCGCATTGCTATGAAATTTGGCACAGATATGAAGTGAGTCATTGTAAAACTGTGAGCTATTTCAGTTTTTGTTAAAATGTCCACCGGCAGCAGCGTATGGGTATGACATTAATATACTTCAACGATATAGCTATCCACTGAAACATTTAACGATCTATCCATTCTCAGGTGAAGTGAAAGAAGCCCTGTTTCTGAAGATTGTCAACGGTCTCGAGTTTGTCGACACGCCCGGCAAGTATCTGTGCAGCAATTGCTTCTTGGTCCCCCTTTTTCATTACGTCTTCGAGTGCGGCCACTACTACTGTAGGACCTGCCATCAGGTATTCAACAAGGAGAGGCGCACATGCCGAAAGTGCATGGTCAGGTTCAGCGGAGAGGTAACTGAGTGAATACGCCGAATTCAATGCGCCCGATACAGAATGATCGGAACCATTGGTTACGAGTGCGTATTGACTGTTGCGATGTTGCTTTTCAGATTAAGCAGGACAGAAAATTCGAGCTAGCCGTAATTGGACTGAAGGTCCGGTGCCCAAATCGAAAATTCGGTTGCCAAGAAGCAGTCCAATTAAGACAACTACCCGTAAGTTTGCATCAACATTTTATGGCACTTTTTAAGACGATTACTCCATATCGCTTGAGCACTACTGCTATACAGTGGCTCCAACGTGTTGATCCACATTCTGACCTTGTTCGTATACATAGTATCGTTTCGATGTGGTGCACGTTAACCACTTGTAAAAAACAGTCATGATGGATAAAGATTAACTATGAAAAAAATTGAGGCATTACTTTTGGAGTGATGTAATATTGGTGCTATTAATTTAAATAGTGCTGGGAATGCATGCCATGTGTTAATTATACTTTCCATCAACTATATTTTTGGCTACGTTGGTTTCAGTTTCAGCCAATGACAAGTTTAATTATAATTTGTTCCTTTAAGCTGCTCTGTTTGTGAGGGACTGGGTCCGGTGCAGCGCCGGGAAAGAGACGAACAGGGTTTTGGCAT
>JAUJYS010003375.1:0-13119 GCA_033995665.1 Melogona broelemanni | reverse complement strand
CTTTCCCCACCCCCAATCGCATCCTCGCCCATTCTCCTTCACCTTACTCCTACAACTTGTCTCCCCCCTCTCATCCACCAGCGTCGTTCATTGTTCCTGCAACCTCATATTGCCTACGCCAGTCCTCCCACGCGTTTTCAAAACTGCAGACTCACAGAAAATAAGGACTCTGACGTCATCGCCAATACAGTGGTTTTCTTTATGGAGATCGTATTACGCTGGTACTAAACAAAAGAAGCGCCGCCTAGTGGCGACGACCATTTTTATTTCTAAGCGAAATTGTACTGTGTAACACTAGGTAAGCAATTTGCGAAGAGGAAAGCAATGATTACAAGTACACAAAAATCGTTGATCTTATAGAAGATTTTTCTCAGAAACAAACTTTTTAAAGATTTGTATTTTTTACACCCAGTGATTTTGAAACATTGTGGTGAATATGATTACAGGATGATTTTAAATTACAATTACAATGAGTATACGGCAAGCAGCTCCTTTTTAGGGGGGGCAATGGAGGGAGTCAGAGACCAGTTATGGACAAAGACCGCTGCCGAAACACTATTGGGAAATAGGAATGTTTGTAGGGGTCAAACTTACATAGTGGCACATTGACCATTCTGGTGTGACCCGTTCTTCTAACCCTTGTTACTACCGGATTGACAATTTTCCCAACATTGTCTGTTAGACCAAATCTACTGCTAACGAATCTAGCAGCCCTTCTTGGTACCATTTCAATTTCCCCTATGAGTCCCACCTGATGTGGATCCCAAATAGAGCTACAATATTCGAGCAAGGACCTTACCAAGGAAAAGTAGGCCACCGATTTAACTTTACTAAATCACTCTATCACTACACCACTCTAAACATTAAACCATTTGTATAGGGGGGCCGAGAGGCCCATTTTCACCAGTACACAGTGATGGAACAAACGAGAGACCGAATCGGGAATCGTACCCGAGATCGCACGACGACATATCCAACTCACTCAAAAAATGTTCAACCATGCGTCAAAAAATTGAAAACCCTTGAACAAAGGAACCTACATTTTCGGCAGAACGCAACTGACGAGTGAAAAAATAAATGTTATGCATAATGGATGCATTACATATTTAATGGTATTGACGACGACAGTGACACGACCTTCTCACGAGGTTCTAAATATTCATGCACCCTACATAGCGCAGTGCGCATGCGCGACCCCATGTCATTCGCCGTTTTCCATAGGTGCCGAGATAGCAATTCGCAAACGCCGAAAGAGAAATCGTCAAAGCGGCTGCGCACAAATCTCGAGAATATTCTTAAATATGTCGACACATGACATAGCCTTAAGACGATTTACCCAAGATGATGTTGACTCTTCCCCCTCCTCCTCCTCCTACCCACTCTCCGTGCTCGTGTATGTGAACGGGGAGCGTGAAAAAGGGGTGAAAAAGTAGGCGAGATGGAGATGTGGGTGGCGTATGGGAAGGCTAAGCTCCTTGATGGGCGACAGGATCAGAAATTGGGAATAGAATGGATGGATGAGATGACATGGGTGAGCTCAAACGAAATGGGAATGTTTTATTTGCTACCACAGGGGCGGTTGTTTATCCAACCAACGATGTACGGTAAGATGTACGGTGAATAAGGATGGAATATTTTTACAATGCATGTATTAACTAAATATACCAGTATTTATAAATAACTCATGATCCATTAAATGCCTTGAAAATCATGCAACGGTACTGCAAAAATCATACGATATTGGTATCATATGAAATGAAGTCGGCCCCCAGTGGCTCAGTGGATATGGTCACAGTCTACTGAGCGGGTGGGCCCGGGTTCGATTTCCGGCGCTGGCTTTCGTTTATTCGATCATGTGGTACTGGAATGTGCCCCTTACATATTGCCACAGCAACACGAGGGGTACAATAACTTCCTGTAGTGCTATTCACTACAGTGATCAGGAATAAAAAATATATGTTATTCCTGATCACTAGAGTTATCAGGAATAACAAAAATACGCTTAACTCAATTTGTTACGAAATACAAATACAGTATGAAATTGTTTCACAGTACAAGCTCAGATACAGGATCAGAATGCAGGGTCAGATTTTTATACAGTACACGGGACCGATTAAAGACGATCCCGTGCCGGGAATCGAACCGGAATCGTCACACCAATATCCTGTCTGTTTCTACCAACTTAGCTACACGTCAGGCCAGACTGATTACATTCTTATATTTTTTCGATGCATGAGAGTCTACCATTCGATCGCGCCTTCCCCGTCATGTACGGTATTATAGGTTGGCACTATGACGTCAACATCTGGCAAAGCCGAGCAGCAAAAATAAGTTTAAAAAATAACCCGAGGTCGTGAACGGCGTCACATTTGCTTTAATCGAAACGCTGGCCAGCCAAGTCGACTGATCTAGAATCCCACCCTTCAATCTCTACGCTCTCCCTCTATCACGCTTACTACACGCGGTGTTGATGCTGTGTGAACAAGAAGGAATTAAGAGCTGGAAAATGTGGAAGACCCGTCAATACACCTGATTTCCCGTCGGACCCGGCCATCCCACGGTCCCGACGTGCACCTAGGCTCGTCACACCTGACACATCTCGCATCAGAAGTGAACGCACGTCGGACTGCGTTGATAGGTCAAAGGGGTGTCCAGACGACTATGACGTCAACATTGTGCGCACTATAATTGAGAAACGTTGAATTTCGCGATATACGAAACCAGCACAACTGTAACGTCTAAGAAAATATTTTTATGACCTTTGAAAAACAGACCTACGACATAATTTGACATGTAATTTACAATATATATTTATATATATTTATACAGAATGTGCAACCAAGATCAATCTGACACCAATTAGTTCATTTCACAAGCAAATTGAATTTTTTTCTCCCAAAAAAATAATTGTTGAAAATCAGGGAATGCTTTCCATCCTACTTAAATAAAATACAATTTCTTCGACGAAAAACAAAATTAGCCCTAGTTCAACAATGTTTTCAATTTTTTTTTCAAATTGTCAAGAATGCATACAAAAGCAGCAACAACGCTCGTGACTCATGTCCTCGACTACTAGAGCCAGTTGGTCAATAGGTAAAAATGGAAAATATAAAGAAATCGCTGGCATGCAATTCATAGACAAATGAAAATAAGCCACGCAACAGTCTCCCAATTTGGTATGTAAAGGGAAAAAAAGATACAAATAAAAGTGAACAAATCATCTCCCAAGCCTAGACGCAGACATAGTATGAATTACAACAATGATAGATAATACACTACAGAAATTATTCAAAATTAGACAACATAATGCAATTCCACACCAAAGTTTCAAATATCGTCCATCATTACGCTAGAATACAAAGAGTAGTTACTATTTTTATTATTATTTCCCATTAAACTGCTAACACAGTCATGATACGTGGAGCACCACTGTAATACTCAAAAACTTGTTTTTTAAAGATATAGAAAGAACATATTCCAAATGACAACTTATTTGATTTGTCATTGAGTATTGTTGCTCACATTCTAATAAAAAAAATGATGTTGAGGTGAAGTTACAACAGAGCTGATGGTCGATTCAGTTGACTTGTAAGACAATGACGCCATCTATTGAGAATTCATCGAATTACAGCCTGGGAGTTTCAATTCTTTGTTCTGAAGAACTCCATATAAATTGCTAGTAACCTCCGGATATATGGATTATTGAAAAGCGACCTCAGCCATCGGAGTACGAACGGTTCAGAGGACGATCGTACCAAGCACTCTAGGGCACAACCTAATGCATCGAAACTTTTCTAGGCCACCAGTAATATCATGAACCCTGCTATCTGTGCGAGCTGCTCTGCATGCCTCCGGTCTACCAATACTTGATGGAGAAGACGAGACCAGCAGCGGAGGATAAAAATATAAAAATAGAAATGTCTGTCGCGACATCAGTCACCAAAAAGGTCGCTCACCCAAGCCTAATATCCACTTCCCCCCGTACACGTTATGTCGAAAACATCCGTAGGCAGTCGTGTGATTGATCACCCATCTTTTCTACCCCGCCGATAAAAGATGTTGCGTGGGTGGAGCACGGAGAGGATCGGACAAGACGGGGCAAACAAGGCTATCAAATGCATTGTAAAATTTAAACGACTTCCGCTTGGCCCTTTCACAACCTCCATCGTCCACGTGACCTTATGTCACAAAATTCTGCTACCACATGTTACCATGATTTGCAATTCCGATTGAATTAGGGCCTTCCAGTAACAAAAACCATCAAATTCAACTTACTTCAAAACACTCAATTGTTAATGCGTTTGGGGAAATTCCATTTACGAAAGATTAGGAGTGAAATTTGTCGCTGATGGCACGATCATGTGTTACCGTTACAAGATCTTGTGAGCGCTAGCGTTTCTTATTAGGAGTAGTGGAACCCCGAAAGCACGCTTCGCCGCACTGCTTCACCGTACGCGTGGTTTCGGTGCGCTACGGCCGGTCTGAGCCAACCTACACGGGGCAGCTGTTAGCTGTTGAGTACGGTCAACGGGCCAAACGTGATTAAAGCTACATTGACACAGGCTCTTTCTGCATCCCGTTTTCGATAAGTGATACAATGGAAGCGCATTCTCGAAAGCTATTTAGTAGTTCTGTGTTTTGAATGTAATTTTACTGGGAAAACTAGTTGGAATCACATGTAAGATAAATGAGAGTAAGCGCATTAACTCGGTAACCTAAACAAGCTAAAGGTTAAATCAGCAGATTTATCTTATATTTAAAATAACCGGTTAATGATTAACTGAATACTCTCATATTGTATTTTTAGGAGTAAACATTCTATTGTTTGGAAGTAAGTAATTAAATAATGATTGCATTTCAAATATAATATTGATATAATCAGCAATCCACTGTCCATTTTTTGTGCTTAGCTTTTCAATAACAATACAATGTATAGCCAAGTACTTTGAATACGTTCTCCCATATGCAGATTTCACAGCTGCCCATTCGCCATCAGTTATATTTTACCATGATAAAATTGCTAGTTACTCTTTTCAAGTATAAACGACGGCCGGCTGTTGCTCAACGCCACGTCGTCGTATACGAGCGACACCCACATATTGCAATAGGGTAGGCGTCGCGCGACCGGAGAAACTGGGATCCAATTCGTGACGAATTGTTATGGAATGTGGCGGCAGTCATTTATCATCTGGCGAGCGACACAGCCGCCCTCTCCCGGTACCAGTGACACCCCTCCCACCCCCACCTTCCCATCGCACCACCAGCAGCAGCATCGGGTATGGCGTATGGGACCAAATGCGAAATCCTTTCGTTTATTAAAAAAAAGTGGGAAGAAAGAGCGGAGGAGAGATGCAAAATGATGGAGGATCAACCACTCGAGCGCCGAATTCGCCGCATCCGCCCTCCGCGTGACAGAACTGTGTCGCGCACGCCACCTGTCGACACCCACAAAAACAATAAACGACGCGCGGTGACAAACAGATCGAACTACAGGCAAAATCGAAACGATGCGGCAAGACCTAGACGATAGTGAAACCTCCTGAGACTACCGTCTAATCAAGGACCATTTTTCTGTAATCTTGTCAAACATGTACATGTTCATCATAATAGGGGGAAAAAATGAAGCGTAAGCTGTTGCATTTTTAAATATATATGTGTGTTTGACGTTTCTGTTCATTCGATACCACGAAATTGGTAACACTAATCCGAAATTAAACTGCTACAACGCGCTTTTCTGGTTTTCATATTCGTCTTCAGTACAGCTTGTGTCACAGAGTTTTAAGAGAATCTCTAAGAGGATATATAAAAAATATATATAAGTGAAGCTCCACGTATTTTGTATCAATAATTTTGTATCGTATTTAATATGGCTGTCAAATATTCACAATACGCCTTGCAAATGAATTATGTAATCACGCTCTTTTTTCATGACTCGAAACGCTCGAAAAATTGTACGGAGTCACGGAAGCGCGAGTTTCAATTTATTGAATTTTTAAAATATTGCATAACAACAATTTTTACCATTTTAAATAAGTTAAATGAAATGCGGCAAAAAAAACTAGCATTTATATTGTCTGTCGAATTGGCAACTTCAAACGATTCACTGAAACGCACGAAAGAACAAACGATATGGGTACAATAACCCCAAGAAAACCGTTCTAATATTGCGCAAAATTCATACCAAATTTGTATTGCAGGTCTAACGTTTCCGAACCTTGAAATGCGTCACAGACATCAATATTCTACCGAAGCCTATGTGCGCAGACAGACAATACACGGTACAAACGAGTATAGTTTACGAGACATTGTACGCCCATAGACAATATTTCCATTTTTCATTTCCATTTCTTCTGCCGACGGTAAGGCACACACACACACACATTTCTGAATACTCATTCGTCAAATGCTAAATAATAATATTAGCGACAACGGGTCCCGAGCATTCGCGCGCCTCCTCACAAACTCACGCCCGACAAGAGTGTTGCCGAGATTTGCGAAACTTGGTGCAAAACTGTAAACTGTCCTTTCCACCCACACAACCCCCATTGTTTCGACTCGCCTCACCACCCTCTACCAGTCTCGCTTATCCGCCACCGATCCCCGAGCGTGAATAATTCACAGACGCGACAACTAAGAATATGAAAGATAGAGGGATGGAACGGTGGGCGAAGGTGTTAGAAGGCGTGGGAGGCAAAAAATATCTTCCAGAGACCCTCGTTAAAAATAAATCATTTACCGGGAATTAATTGTCACGAGTTAAGGGATTTTTTAATATATATTTATGTACTTCTTGTGCTGCTACGGTAATCGATGAGAGCCGCAGTTTAATCAGCACACCGGGATTGAATAAACGAGAGTCGCTGCCGGGAATCGAACCCTGGGCCGCCGCAACGAGTAGTAGGCGTGTTTAGTAGGCGAGTTCAGGCAATTGGATTACAAAACGAGTCCAAAAAAGTCCAAGAGCGCCAGAGAATTCAAAGAGATTAGTGCACTGCGTAAGTGTCAAGCTATGACCTAAGGGCTGATTTGGAGTAGGAAACAACTTTTAGTTCTATGCCAAAACTCTGAACGCGATATCGTCATCTTCCACTTCTAATACCGAGGTCTCCGAAGGATATGCGCACTAGATGTTACTATAAAGGGCGGCAGTTGTGAGCAGGGGTGGTTGAATTTGAAATGGAGAGGGGTGGCGGCTGCGAAGACTTCTCCAAATTTAAATGAAGGGAGTCGTTCAATATTCATAAATGTCACTCGGCTAAATGGGAATAACGCGCGTGCCATCAACATGTTAGAATTGTGTATCGCGCCCTCCGAGCCCCACCCCCACCCCCAAACCACCCTGCTCCACTTCCCTACCATCCTGTATCTATTCTACCCACACCTGCCCTCGAGCACTTCGTCATCTCATTCGTTAGTTCTGGATTCGCGGAAGCTGCCCCGGCAGGCAACACACACACACAAACATACATAAATAGAAGCGTAAGTAAGTGGTGGATGCCGACTAAAAGTACGCCACAATTCATTCAAACACGCGATGGTGTAGAACAGGTTGGAACCTAATGTTGCCAGTATCATGCCACCGTACTAGATATACCTCGAGCATCAGCAAAGATGTGCTCCCTCGTCTTTGAATGCTCGTATTTCTAAATTACAGTTGCACGAAATGTGTTTTTTTAAATAAATTCTAACTAAATTGCGTTATAATTTTCTATGTACAGTTTTAAAGTGCCTTCAAGAAAACTGAAGAAAGAAAACTAATTTATTGCGTGAATCACAGAACTGCATTATGACTACGAAATTGTTCTGAATTAGCATACTTGCTCTAAGCGTTAATTTAGAGCGCCAAAGCGATCCCGTGTAGCTCGTTTAAACTGCAGCACACCTGTATAATGTGTAATTACTTGCTAATTGGGGTAGCATTTCAAAATCGCATTGAATGCGTGCTTTTTTGCGGACAGGTCACTGAGCTTACCGTACATTAATTAGATAACAGGAATAAATTGAATATGGAGTTCGAGGCGTTTATAAAGGCACTTAAATTAAAAAGTAACTTCATATCGAACCCATGTATTCATAATTTATAATTTTACTATTTTAGTTATTTCAATTTATTTATTTAATAATTTGTTTGCCCGCTAGAGGTAATTTAAAAGATAGATAAGAATAAAAATAAGACCTGGTAGCAAAATTAGCCCAATAAGATTTTTTTTCTATTTTGTTCGTTCGTAGTAACGATGCCAGTATTTGTGACGCTCTAATGCATGAACAATACAGCCTACGAATAAAACAAACCTATCTTCTGCAGCGTAGTGAAAAAGACTAGGCTAAACTGAGCCAGACTAAATTTGCACATTAAAATAAGGTACACGTACATATTCAAATATAAACATGGCACGAAAACATAAATTGTATATAAAGCCCTACCGGAATTTGAAACTGAAAATGCTAGTCCAACTTTTCACGTACGGGTTCAAAATTGCAAATCATTAGGCTAGGTCTTCGCGAGTTTTTTACCAGCCAGAAAACTACAGTTACTTGAAAAAAGAAAACCTGGAACGGCGCCTTACTATTGTTAGAAAAATTCTGTTTGGAATTCCGTGCGTGGTTGCCTCCTCCCCAGAACAAATTGTGTCAAGCAGTGCATTTGCGCGCAGCAGACGCCAGCCAACTCTCCAGCGCTCCGCCAACCAGAAGAGAGCCTCCCCATATATTAAAATTTTTTCGCACGCATGATCTGAGTCTCGCTAGGTTTTCCCTCCGGTGCGGGGCCGGCAGCAACTGTAGGACGAGACATACGTTTGAACACAATCTAGTTGTCTCAACTAATCAGATGTATTGTTGAGCGTCGATATTAAAAAATAAGCACGCGCTGCGGGAGACGGCGACAACGGCGTCGGAGCAAACCGAACATAGCAACGGTTGTTTCCAAATTATAAGGGAATACGAACCCACTTTATTTTTTTTTTCTTTCTATTTTTGAATAGCGTGTGCGTGTGTGCACGGTCGGATGAGATGCGGGATCCGAGACAATGCTTTATCTGCGTGTTTTCGGGTCACGAATCACGCTTGTATCTCTATCTTTCTACGTAGGCGAATTGTGGCGGTGCGCTAGTTATATAGACACTATCATTCGAAACCCAGAGTAAACATATATTCAAAATAAATTCTAAAGACAGGTGATACTACTCTCTAGTCCACAATACCCACCGGTGTAACAATGTACCAGAGCGTTTTTATTTAGCGAATAAAATAAATTGAAGACTTAAGGGACCAATTCCTAAGCTGTATTAGAAATCCACACTGTGGTAAATATATATTTTTTTAAACAGAAGAATGGCATGGGAAACAATAAGCAGGTATACAATAGTTTGTGAAAATTGTAAAATAATATTGTGTAAATGATTGTAGAAGGTGCGATTAGATTTTATTTTTCCACAATTTTTAATACAATTGATCATTATGTACGTACATATGTACGTACCGATGGCTCAGTGGGTATGGCAACATCCTACAAAGCCGATGGTCCCGGATTCGATTCTCGGCGCAGGCTTTTGTTTATTCGTTAGCCTGGGGTACTGTCGTCACCGCTGAGCTTCCATTAGGGAATCCAGAGCTTAGGGGTGGATCCTGCAACCTGGCTATTCCAGCTGCCATTCCCCATCCCTATCCTTCCCTGCCCCTCGCATATCTCCATTGAGACATGAGGGTGCAGTAATCCTGTTGTGCACTAAGCACTACGGTGATTTAAAAAAAATATAATATGCGCCTTTCCAATTTAAATTTGTGCATGAGTATTTGATTATACCATGCGCTAAATATTTTTAAATTCATAACCAAAGGAAAATATCTAAATTAATCGATACTGTAAATAGGCTCAAAAATACCTATGCAATAAAATTCTAGAAATCAAAATGTACAGAAAGTATACGGGTTATGTGAACCAAAGTAAAAGGTCATTGTTTTTGGTATATTATTAGAAGCGGTTAGCAATTTTTCTTATCTAATGAGCAATAATACAAAACGCGCATAGAAGATATTAGGAGCATGACTGCACCAGGGCACTGCTGTTAGGTTTGCGCCTCGCTGAGCAACGCACCTCCAAGCACACGCAGCACAAACAGACGCCACATGTCGCGGGGGTTAAGAAATTGGAGGGGCAAAGAATGGGAAAGTTGTTGGTGCATGTGATGCCGGGGAGGAGTCTCTGCGGATACGCGCGCGCACACACACACACACACACACTCACCTACACGAGAGTGAACTAGAGAGAGATAGATAGACGGAAGAGCGAGTGCGAGGGAGAAGGATGCCTGTGCCCTGCGCTCCGTGCATAATTCGCGCTGACACGCGAACATGAATAAATTAATCCTTGCTGCGCCGACCTTAATTGACAGTGCCCCGAAATTGATTAGGTTGCGCGAACGAGAGCGAAGGCGCCCGGCTCCTCAACTCTAGCGTACAGGAAAACGCACGTTCTGGGTTTATGTATATAGGGATTGGACAAAATAATGGAAAAACCTCCATAATATACACAAACAAATCTGTTTCCATTATTTTGCCCAACCCCAGTAAATCGCCCCCACAATTCGTCGACCGAGAGAGCTCTTCGTGCACGTGAGAACGACGAAGAGACACAAAGATTTGTAAGCTCCGGGGAAAAAAAAAAAAGAAAAAAAAAATTGGGTTCGTCGCTATTGTGTTCCAAGTTGTTTGTCTTCATTGGACGAAAAAAAAAAGATTCGCGCCAGGAATAGATTGGATGTCAATCTGCCAACCTCGAAACATACTCAGGTGGATACTAAGAATTGCAAATTTCGATTTTGTACATTTTTAAACCGGCAACCAACACCTGTATTACAAAAGGATATATGCCTTATTTAGCGGTAGTGCATGATGCTTACGTTATCGTATGATATGAACAAAATCATAATCCTGAAATATATTTTTTTCATTATTTATAGCTATAGTACACACCATTTGAAAGGCTTCACACTTTTTAAAAGTGTTATAGAGAAGTGGATGAAAATTCACACTAAATGTTTATATGTAATTGATTAAATGTTCAACAATAAATTTTCTGTAAAATATTTTGCAAATTTGCGAGTTTATTCTTAAATGACGATACAGTAAGTAGTTTGTTCTCCTATTTATGGCTAAATGAATTTTGAAGCAATCCAGTGAATATCTGATAGTATTTCCAATTTGTTTATTTTTTGTAGTTATATTTGTATGGGCCGACAAGCCTTTTTTGTTACGCCCTTCCATCCATCCCTATACATTAATGTAACTGACTCATTTCTTTAGCATTCCGCTTCGCTGAACAATAAACGTGTTATAGATACAAAAAAATTATTATCAATTCATAAAAAAAAATCCATCGTGGTTATTTTTTATTATTTTTTAAATCACCGTAGTTCCTAGTGCACTACAGGATTACCGCACCTTCGTGTCTCTATGGAGATATGTGAGGGGCAGGGAAGGGAAGATAAGGGGAATGGCAGCTGGAATAGCCACGCTGCAGGCTCCACCCCTAAGCTCTGGACTACCTAATGGAAGCTCACAATCAATAAAAAATCATTGCAGGTTTCTCCATCATCTCCCATTTGATGCATTTGTGTTAAAAATGACATCATATGGTTGCCACAGCCAAAGATATATCATTTATCTCCAAGTTTCGTTTGTGGGTTTTTTCATCTGTTCTATCGGTTAATATTGCTCTTTGCTTCGGATCATATGTCCACGTCTGGATTATGTCCGATGCGTTCCTAAAGCTTGCCAATCTCCTACCCCTAAGTGGGCGTTTTATTGTCAGCTTCTAATTTTCAGCGACATAAGCCACCTTAACACCACCCCCACCACCTGACGTATCAAAGAAAGCGTTCGAATTGATTGATCATTTTGAACCGCCCGAGCTTTTTCGCCAAATGTTGAAGCTCTGGTGGATCATCAATTAATAATGCCTGGAATATAGAACGAAAAAAAAATGCAACATATCCACCGATAATACGAAGGCCTCGCGATCTCGTCGTTGTAGTACTACAACGAGACTGCTGCTGCTGCAAATAATGGCCGGGGCGGGTTGTAAACTGCGCTGCGTCACGCATTAGTCGAACGGAAAGGGGAAAAAAAGATGCTAATTGTGGTGCAAAACAAAAAAAAAGCGCACGCACCAAATATCGGTGTAACAAACCGCTAGACGAAGACGAAAAAGAAAAAAAAAACGATAATCGCGTTTTGCGTGTAACAATGGCTTAATGTGCGGCTGTACGTTGTTGTTTTGTGATGGGTGGTAGCGTTTTTCTGCTCCTCCCCAAAGGAGAGAGAAAGGGAGCGCAGTTTCGCCAAATACACGCCAAATCCTTGTTGAACAAAAGTAACGGGGCTCGCGTGCATCGGCCTGTCATCGACATCACCATCAGGCCACGACAAAGGAAATCGACTACAACCGGGATTAATTAGGGGAAATCGAATTAATAGTTTCGGCGAGCGGCAGATGGCGCTCGGGACGGCAATCGATTCGTGAACTATGACGTGGCGCGGTTGCGTCTAATGTTCGTTTGACATGAGAACACGCCGAATCGATAACGCCCCTCGGGCTCAAGCTCTACCATCTACTGGATTTCGATAAAAATTTAAATAATGGAATTGTCTTATTCATTACCTGATATCCATTCTTACATCGGTAATAATACATGTATTCATTACATCGACTTCGAGAAATATATGGGCTGATGCAATTAATATTATATTGTGCAATTAATAAAAATGTTAATATATGGTAAAATAAATATAACTTGAACTAAAAATTTAAAGTAAGTATAAACAGTTCCTAAATACAATTTTCTCAATTGAAACATTTCGCACAATTTTTTTTTTAAATAACTAAACTACACAAACGTCACACTTTCTATAGATAATGTGACATGATAATTTTACTTTTTTCTATTGAACTCAAAATATTCCATATGACAGATGCTGGTGCGACAAAGGGTGCAATTTTGAGGCCACTGACCGCGGATTAGCGACCATAGGTCGCGCCACCGCTGGGAGCGGTGGCGCGTTCCTGTAATCCCGCTGCTGGGAAGCTGGTACGAACCGGTGGCTACGAAGCCTACGGTC
>JAUJYS010003374.1:0-13195 GCA_033995665.1 Melogona broelemanni | reverse complement strand
AAAAACTCATGAAAGCTCATTAATGCCAAAAGCTAATGCAAGATCGTGCAAAATTGACAAAATGAACACAAAATTGCTTTAAAAAATTGACTTAATTGTTTTAATTAATTTACGTCTATTCTCGCATCTATTAAAGCAAAAAGTGAATAGCACTACAGGATATTACTGTCCCCCACGTGTCGCTACGGCAATATATGAGGGGCACATTTAATCTCTCGTGTTGCTGCTTAAGCAATGTGTGAGGGGCACATTTTCACCAAGTAGTCCAGGATCGTATAAACAAGAGTCTGCGCCGGGAATTGAACCCGGGACCACCCGTTCATGAGTTGGTCAAGTGAGTGCTTCGTTACGAGAAATTAAAAAAAATTGGAATAATAAGAGTGCGTCTGCAATCACGCAAAAAAAATATTTTGATCAAATTTATCCTTACGGTTGGTACGGTCGGGTCATCACGAACCGCCGTAAAGGGTTCATCACGAACCGCCGTAAAGGCGGCAGCGCGAGAAGCAGCTCGACCACGGGCGAAATCGTCCATGCGGCGGCGGTCGGCAGCTGCGGCAAGCTGGAAAACGAAAGAAAACACAAATACATTGTTGTATTGAACATGTCAGTGTTGGGTAGGAACGAAACGGAAAAGAAATGATCTCAGGATACTCAATTTTCTTTTAAATAAATCACCGTAGTGCCTAGTGCATTACAGGATTACTGCACCCTCATGTCTCTGTGGAGATATGTGAGGGGCAGGGAAGGGATGGCGAATGGAAGCTCGTATAGCCAGGCTGCAGGATCCGCCCCTAAGCTCTGGACTTCCTAATGGAAGCTCAGGGGTGACGCCAGTACCCCAGGATAACGAATAAACGAAAGCCTGCGCCCAGAATCGAACCCGGGAAAAATTCCTGTTTTCTGAATATAACATGACGTCATAAAAAGCAAAGAACCACCGGAGAAGGTAATCAAACAAAACCTATTTTAGCCGAACAATGTGCTTTTGTGAATTATTTGCATGTTTTAGAAAATATTTTTTCAACTAAAAAAATATATTTAGAATTGGTAGGCGAAAGGGTTAATTGCAACGTTGCTTCATAAATGAACTAACTTTTAACCATACCTACTGCGCGCCACTCGATTCTCCGACCATCTGTATACGTATGGGTTAATGGGTTTACTACATAACAGAGTACGCACAGACCCTTTTGGACACGGGGGCCATATTTATAAAATGTTTCCATTTGTACTCCGTCTATCCCTATTCACCACCTCCCCCATCACATCGATGCTCTAAAATGAAACAAGCCACCCAATACGCATTGCCCACTCTAGCAACGACCATAAATACATATACAGAGCATTTCCGCATCCGCGCTCGACTTGTCGCCCGATAATATTGCAACGCATCAGCGATTTTCCGCTTATTTAAAATCGTTCATACCGAACCAGATAAAGCACATACAGGACTCCCCGCTATCTATCGTGCTATACGCAGCGCTCCAATCTACGCTATATCCCAACGCACTGTGGCTATGCTGGTCCCAAAAGTAGCGGGAAAACGCTCCGATTGGTTACGGAGACAAAATGCGCTTCCGACAAGTATTTCGTGAGAGATTGCGAAACTGTGTTTGGGAATTATGCTTTCGGGCGAGTTGTGCGGCTCGAAAACTTGTTTGTTGCTTTCGATAAAGCGTCTGCAGTTTGGGACTGATGCTTTTAACAACAGTTGCGCGTACAAAATTATATCACTGAAATCTTAACTCGATTATGAAATTAATGAAGCCCACTTATCTAGTGCACGGGAGTGAATAACGATTGATTGTGTAAGTTTGTCCAGTAAAAAAAATGGAGTTTGTTTTACAATAATCAGATCAAATCATCGGATTAAAACTTAGTAACTTCTTTACATCAAGCATTTATCGTCTCTCATCAAGAGATTTTCATTTCATCAAATTGAAACTGGTCTTATTTTCAATGATATCTCATACTGCATCAGGTGGTCATTGTAGACATATTTCATTATATTTACCCATTGCTGTAATTATCCAATTAACTTTTCAGATCTATGAATCAATCTCGTTCGTTATTGCAATAAAAAAACGACACACTCGTATATGTGTATACTGGTGACAACACGATCTAATCAGTAATCACAAATGTACTGTTATATCCAATCACTAGATTTAGATGGTGTAATTGCCACGTTGCAGTATTATGGCACTATGCTGGAATATATGGGATTGTAGTTTGTTAAGGAGGCTGGTAATTTCGCCTAATATCGTTTTTAACTTAAGATGACATCTTTAACGTCTACCAGAGTAGCCTGACAACGAACAGGCATGGGTCTCACGGCTTTACTTCCATTGAGAAGTGTGCAATTCTAATACATATAGAAAGGAAAGACCAACATGTGTCATTTTAGAGTTGATTGTTTTTAGGAACCGTTGGATTGCAATAGCCTAAATTAAAGAGTTTTTCTCGACCAGAGAGAAAGAGAAACGGCAACTTCTTGTGAATTATTTGATGTTTTAATAATAACAAAAATCTTTTATTCACACTTACAGCGACACAATTACATATCATAGCTGTAAGTGTGTATTAAAGATTCTTGATATTATTAAAACATAAAATAATTCACAAGAAGTTGCCATTTCTATTTCTCTCTGGTCGAGAAAAACTCTTTAATTTAGACGTTGTGTGCCACATTTTAATGGAATAAATTAAATATATGCAATTAAATGATCAAATTGCAAGCGAAAAGATTTCTTTAGGCCACCCTGGTGATCATTGTTGTCCCTATTACTTGAATGTCTCTATTACTTGAAGTACTTGCACATAGTTAAACATCTCATCGCAATTTAGTTCAAGGAATAGTTTATTTACCTATCTAAAGTTACAAAATATCTGTGATATCAAAACTATTTTCGTGACATAAAATAGTGAAAAATTCGGTTTAAAGTGCTCTGAAGCGTTGGGAAATGACCAAACATGCCATTTCAAAACACTGCGGTATATCTCCGCCATCTAGTGTAATAACATTTTAAATTTCAACTTAATTGGGGGGGGGAGGGGGAAATCCGTTATTCTGCCAACAGCTTGACGTTGACTTTTCAAAAATATTTTAGTACTGATTTAATTGTGATTATTATGGTATCATATTGAGATAACCCGATAATTTTGAGGGCAATTTTCAGAGCGGACAAAATATCCCATAATTACGCAGCCAATTCGTACGGCTTGGTGCCCTCTAGCGTACAGTTGAGTAACTAGTGTTTAGCTTACCTGCTCTGACCCACATGTCCCGGCTGACGATGATACCAGCTGGACTGGTTGCCTGGCAACGATAAGAGGCGGCGTGGACGTCCTGCCGGTACTGCTCCGGCCGGAACGGATGAAACACCAACGAGCCATTGGCCAGCACGCTGAGCAGCGGCGGCTGGTCCTCCGGCACGTCCATGCCGTTGGCCAACGTCCACTTGACAGTGGGCCGCGGCTGACCCCGGGCTGTGCAGTTGACTAACGTCCGCGTGTTGTTGCTGAACTCCAGACGACAGGGAGGCTGCTGTACAAATGACGTCATCTCGGAGAAGTCACCCGTGACACCTAGCGGAGGGAAAACACAACGTAGGTGGCGTTAGTTAATTCACCGGGCAAACGCGGCATGTATTTGTGCATAGTTAGTTATTTTATTAGCAATTTCGACAATAAATGAAACGGATTTTGACCCGATTGTCTATGCAGCATGATAAATGTGCTAACATGAATTCGCTCCTTATCCCGGTTTATAAAAATATTGTAAAAATTGCGGTAAAAAGTTGTGTTGGTACACTGTACGAGTAAAATAAACATTCAACGTCGACAAAGAGAAATAAAAGCTAGTTCCAAATCGTTTATAATCTTTTTCGGACATCATTAGAAAAAAAGGCAGAAAGAACGAAAGCACACAAGCGCGTCACGTTAGACGTATAAAGGGGTCGTTCGAAAATTAATAGAACAAATGAATACTGTTCGAGACTTGGACATTATTAGAAACATTAAGGTGTATTTTACTACAGTTGGAATTGCAATTTAAACTGTTTACAGTTTAAATTTCAAACACCACACACTAGAGTTTTGGAAAAAGTTATTTGAAATAGTTCCAACTAATCGTACGCATGTTCGATTAGGTTAAACGAACTTTGCTTTGGTCGAAACCTTTTTTAATTAGTAAGAAATAATAATCATCGACATAGTAACATAACAGAAACAAATACCATTTGCGATTCATAAAAAAGGTTATCTGCTATTAAACTTACGTAAGCTAATAATTACATGTTTGAAGAATGACAACTGTGCATTGAAATTTGCTGGACATTATCGTAAGTGTAAAAACCGACAACTAGTACTACAATGCATGAACAACCAGCAATATTTCTAAGCTACCATAAGGGTCACCAAAGTCTAGATCGAGTCAAAAACAATATCCCAGATATACACGTACCATATATCAGACTCAAAAAATGCAAAAAAAAAATTTGGCTAAATTACACGTTTCCGGAATGAGCGACCTGAAAATACGGTATCGAGTGGGGCGCGTAGTGAAAATCAGTCTCACCTGATTAGTCACTTCATGTTATGTTTTTCGTTAGGTAAGTCAGTTTCGCTACGCACCCCATTCTATACCGTATTTTCAGGTCGCTCATTCCGGGAACGTGTAATTTAGCCAAAAAATTCATAATATTTTTGAAAACTGAATTGAAATTGTAATTACATATTACAAATTAAACCCCCAAGCAGCCTCTTGGGGGCCTATGGCTGGAGAAATGTTGTGTTGGTTAGTCCTGGGACTGGTTTGTTAACAGAAGCGTGTCGTCTCCGGACCCCAACCCTCGATCCCCCGACACTTGTGTTTTTATTGGCAGAATACATACGTGTAAAATATAAAAACGCCATCGCCATTGCCTTCCTCCGCATAGTACTACGAACCAAACCAACGATCGGCTGCACTGGGAATCGAACCCATATCCGCTGGTTGGCGATCGAGCACGCTACCTCTAGGCCATATCATAATCGCCCGTAATGTTTCATTTAACATCATGCATTTCTGTAGCTTATAGAAATGAACATCAATTAACCGTTAATTATGCCGTTGAATAACAGGTTTTAATTTGCAATTTGAATCCGCAAAAAGCCTTTTTGGCAGGGGAGTTCGTACTAATAGTTATTAAAAATAAAAATAAATAAATGGGTTTAAAATCAAAGTTAAATTATAGTGGTGTCCTCAATAGAATGTACTGTAAGTGCGTTTAGTAAAACGTCATTTTCTTAAAAATAATACTCCTAAATCATAAAATAGCCCGCTATATAAAAAATAATCTGCATAACATGAGATAAACATCAGTGTACAACAAATATGTGGTTTTGCTTGATCTTTTCCCTAATAATATTTATGTGAGCCAACCCATTCCTCTCCAAATCAGGACTTTATTAATAACTTGTTTTACCACACCTCTGTACACTGGTAGCTTTTCAACCTACCCAATTCAAGGTGTACAGAAGGGTGGAATTAACAGACTGTTTAGTAGCTAGCCAGGGTAACCTGTCAGGTGCAAAGCACCCCGGATACGTATATTATAGGCCACTATTTTTAATTATTGAACGATTAACTTAATTTAATTAACGATTCATTTATTGAACGAGCCTCGCGGAAAACCAGCAAAGCTGATAGAGGTTTCTCTTCTGAGAAGAGGATCGGAAAAGAAGAAGAATTCTCGATCCGAATGGAGGCGGGGGGAGGGAATAAGTAACAATATTCGTCGAGTGCAAGAAACCGAGCGTGCCGCCTTTTCGTGTAATTTCGTAATCCTCCGATCGGATCAAGCGAAAAGAACAAGCTCACGTCAAACAGAGTGAACAGACAATTACTCGGATTCAGACAATGATCTTATTTTATATCGCCCCATATATACATGGCTATATATAACTGTATGTCTGCCAGAGCGGCTTCGCAAGCTAGCTCCAGCAGAATTATGGTCATGGGACCACGTTTTCTCAACAATGGCAATTCTGCCTAAAAAAAGAAACAATCTTCCCGGCCCTTTCAGCTACGCTTTTCAGTTTTTAGTGAAGTATCAATTGATTTCAATGGCATTTTGTATAACACTTTTGCTAAGTAGCTGCCTTTTTTAAATGAATTTATTAAGTATATTCAATCGATGTAAATAAAGTGAGTCTGTTTGCCTTTCAACGACTAAATATGTATTGTTCCAAAAAATGCAGTGCTACGGAAAGCATATCTCTCATAAAAAACTCTTGTAACTGATAAAAAATGTTCACTTTCACACTTCGATTAACTAGTTTGTTAATTTATTTGTTATATCTCTCATATTTAAACATAAAGAAAACTAAGTCTAAAAACTACATGCATATTCTTAATTCAAACATTTTTTTTTTAAATCACCGTATTGCCTAGTGCACATTATAGGATTACTGTACCCTCATGTTTCTATGGAGATATATGAGGGGCAGGGAAGGGAAGGGGATTGGCAGCTGGAATAACCAGGTTGCAGGATCCACCCCTAAGCTCTAATCTCCCTAATGGAAGCTCAGGGGTGACACCAGAACCCCAGGCTAACGAATAAACGAAAGCCTGCGCCGGGAATCGAACCCGGGACCACCCGTCATCGTAATGTTCTAGGCTTTTGAGATCCAAAATGGCGACTGGTTGTTGCGCTATATGGTTTGCGCCTCGAATGGGTGTTGCGCTATCTCACTAGGTGGTGTTGCGAGACTTTGTCCACCAATTCACTACAATGAACGATAGTCCAAAAAAATAGTATCGATAGTACAACCAATAATTCTCCGAACATTGATCCACTCTAACAGTAACAAAGCAGCAGACTATGAAATACAAACAAAATTAAATGCACACTGTACTGGTGCTGCATTTTCACAAATGCAACAACGCGTTTGTTATGGTTGTGACAGAACTTCTTCTACCTTGAAGCACAAAACAAAAGCTAATAGATAGTAGGCAACCACGCACAACACGTAAGCTGTGCATGGTTGCTCACTTTATTTTTCAGGGCGTCACGCAAGGTCAGTAAAGAATGGTTCGCTTATGCTGGCACTTTTGTGAAAAGAGCTTTTGCGCAACCTAGTAAAAAACAATATAGAAAAGACGTCATTCGTGAAAGAAGTACCTTGTAGTTTCATGAATGAAGTTTCATGATAGATGCCTTCTTCAATTACCAGTAACCGAATAGAATTATCGTTTTAAGTAAAATGTCCTTTCTTGAAGTTCTAGAAGTTAAATTAATATGTTTCCCCGTTCTCGATCCATTTAGCCATATATGAAGAATGGCTTTGTTAAATACCTTTGATTAGTTATTTTGATAACTTCGAAGAAAAACTTTAAATAATGTCTTTGAATGATTATGAAAAATAACTTTGAATAATGACTTCCAAAAACAACTTTGAATAATGACTTTCAAAAAATAACTTTGAATATTGACTTTCGAAAATAACTGAATAGTTACTTTTAATAGTGACATTGGGAAAATAATAAATAAAGTTTATTGCATGGGATAAAACGCTGCTGGCAACATCAAATGGTCTCAGGAGCACGTGTACAGGAAGAGAACCACCCAATGCCACCTATCCACCATGTGACCCCTCTTTATCCCTATCGCTTCGCCAACTTATCCCTATCTATAGTGCACCACCCGCCGCTGAACAAACACGTACAACACATCTTCCAGAGAGCGCCTCCACCACCCCACAAAACGCCACTATACTGCCGCCCCACTCGACTATGACACGAGAAACGCACACGCAAGGATCTAAACTCAATTTTGGCTACGGCGAACGAGGTTTGCGCGCGCGAACCGCAAGCGACTTCTGCGCTCCCAGCGGGGGTCGAACTGTACTACTGTCATATCTAATTGGCTTCACTTTTAAGTGTATGTAGTAGCCAATTGGTCTTCTAAAAAAAATCACAGAGTCAATGCCATAAACCTTACAAATTTTCGTGGCTAGAGACTGGAGAGGCTCAAGCACAACACTGGACTGGACGCGACTGGAGAGGCTCAAGTACATTGACGTTCTCATTCCACTCAACCGATGGTGCATATATGCCATAAAATTGTTTCAAAAACACAATGACAAAAAACAAAGCTCCTTGATTTATAAACTACATGTACGTCTCTGATCTTGATGGAGAATAAACTATTTTTTAAACAATTAAAATTGAACCGATTGCATAAAATAATTAAAAATCAATGAAATAAAGTCACTGATTTATAATTGTTTAACTATGTTTTCAACACACAAATTAAAAGTACCCGTCTTTTCGGCCAGTAGAGACGCACCCCCCAGATAAGGTTTTGCGCCTTTTCCGCTGTTTTCCCACTAATCTTGAATTCGTGAAACCGGACTGGGCGCACTGGCGCATACAGCGCGTGCCCATCCTCCGCGCCGATACAGTTAATCGCGCTCTTCCACGTTAAAATTGCCCCTTCCCCATCCCGCCCAGGAAACTGGATAAGGAGGTTGTTAGGATGGTTCCTGGCAACGTTACCATCACCAGGTCCAGTTAAAATTGCACAGTCCCCATCCTGCCCAGAGAACCAGATGGGGAGGTTGTCAGGACGGTAAATTGAAATTTTAAAATCCTACATAATCAAAAAAAAAAAAAAAATATATTTTAAATGTTTACTTGAATATTAAGTATTCCTTCCTTCCCCTTCTTCCCTTTTTTATTTTTTATTTATTTTTTCTTGAATAATGACCCTGGTCCCATACCTCCTGGGTAGGCCCAGGGTCAGCTGATTTTTAGCTAGATTCAGCGCCGTCAGATTCGGCGCCAGGCCAGACACGGCGCAGGTCCTCCCCACCGGCAAAAACCGGCGTATACGGTGCGTCGTTACCGCACGAAAAGACGGTATTAAAATTGATGTTTATATTTAATCGTTTTTCCTTTGTTGTGTAGCTCCCGAGGCCCCCTATACCCACTGGAAGCAGACAGTCTTCTATTTCGACGACTATCTGACTGTCAAGAAGGGTGAAGAGATCTTTGGCGTCTTCTCGATGAAGCCCAATGAGAAGAACGTGGTAAGTGTAAAATCCTTTTGATGTTGACTAGCTTAATTATTTTATGCTGTGACGTACTTGCCGAAATTGCGTTTGTCTGCCGTTTGAAAGGTAGTTATTTCGAACAGTTAATCCGTGAACTTATTGAAAGGGCGTGTCATATTGAAGAACAGTCTTTCTGCTTATTTTATTGCAGTTGTGCCTTTAAGCAAATGTATTTTTAGTAGAAAAAGTGCCCGGCTGATTCAGATAATTAACAAAAAATCAAAGATCATCCGCCAGGTAATAAACGGCGCTCCCGGGTTCGATTTCCGGCTCGGGCTTTCGCTATTCAATACAAGAGATATTGGCGAATAAATGTGCCCCTGCACAATTTGCTTTTTCGAGGCTCAATCAAGGTTAGACTTCAAATATATACTTCAGTGATGACGATCATTGATTGTCAATAATAATAAAAATCGTTTGCAGAATTGTATTTCTAAAACGATGCGTCAAGTACGTCAGGCTTAGTTATTTAGTACGTTAGGCCTTCCAACTAATATATTTAGTCAATGTGTGGAATTTATTTTTTGAAACTTACGAACCAAGATGCCTTGTCAGTGTCCATGCTATAGCGAATGTGTTTTCGTGTCTGTTTGCAGCGTGATCTCGACTTCAACGTGGAGATCGAATTCAAGGGTGAGCTGTCGACCATGGTGGATGCGTTAAAGTACCGCATGCGCTAAGAGACAACGCGCTGGTCGTCGAACCCAACGACGACGGGCCGCCATTTAATTCCGGACCCGAACAGAAGGAAAGGAAAGAGGAGGCATCGTCTCGCTGCGTACCACCACTCTCACCGTTCCTTCGTTCTTTCAACAACGATATTTGGACATTTTTAAGAGACCCGTGACAACGGATGGATGTTCCAAGGCCAGACCCATTTCGTTTTAATTCTTTTAGGATATTTACGAATTGTGTTTGGGGAGTCACGGGTTCTCCTCGGGTGCGTCGCAGCGCGGGTCGCTCTTTAGTCTTGACCCGTTAGTGTTTTTGTCTTCAGTATGGGCCAGTGCGCCGATTGGTCCTGTTGTAAATGGGGAGGTGTAACAATGAATGTCAAGAGTCTTATTGTTTTGACGCCTAAGATATTTGACGTCTTGGGTGTTTGGACGTTGTCGACTTTGAAATTTGACGAGTCTCCGGGGGAGGTTGTATGGTGGTGAGTCAGCATTGGACTTTCGTGATATTTCGTATCACCAGTGAATTGCGCAGCCGTCATCTTTTGTTTTTATTCGTTTGTTTTTTGGGCGCAAATGTGCGGTCGGGATCCACCGCCATCCACGCTTGTCGGGTCATTCGGAACCCTCATCTCTCTTGTGAACGATTTTAAAAATAATTAAAAGACTCTAGGCAGTGACTTAGCTCCCGTTCTCGTGTTGTTTTTTCGTGTTGTAGTTTTGTAGTTGGCTGCCGTTTCCATCTAACCCAGACGAGTGTTCTGGGATCAAGAATTTACAGTCCTCTGGGGATCTTTACGGATCTGAGCAGCGAGTTCTTCCTGAATTGACTAGCTTCCAATTTAAAAAAAAAAAAATAACAGCTTTGAATCGTAGGAACTATTTATGGAAAAGGGTTAACTTGAGAAATTAGACGTTCTCGTTAAGAAACAATATTGGAATTTCATAAACTTGCAATTGGTATAATTAAAATTGTGCTTTGATAATTAATTGCGAAGCTAATGCAGTAGCTTACTGATTAAATTCAACATTAGTTAGCGAGTTTATGTACGGGAGTAAAAATTATTTGTGAGTACTAGAGTTTATTATATTTTGGGAGGCGCTTCGGTTATTTTTTCGGATTGCGAAAATTTTGGCGTTTGTATTTACAGGCGAAAAAATTGGTTATGTGATTGCTGGCCGCTTGAATTTCAGAAATAAGAGAACGAAGTTCTGGACGCCCGTATCCCACATTTGTCTTGTGAGCTGATCCACACAACACAGTAAGTTTTCAGAAACGATTTGATGCGGTGATCTAAATTTCTCGGAAAATACAGTGAGTTAGTTGCAAAATCGTGAGACGGGGAATTTTCACGTTTGTTTTGGAAAAGCATTTCCATTAAATCGCCTGTGGCGAGAACAGACTAGTCGCTATACAGTAACTGGTTAGTTTTGTAAAAAAAAAGGCACCCTGTACGTGACAAGACGCCTGACCCAGTTTATGCAAGTAGTTTATTTTCCTCTCCAAGAGATGGCGCGCAAATCCAGGTAAATTCTGTTTCCCAATTTACGTATAACATCGGGGGACACGTCAAAGTCAAATCTCTTACCCGTCAAAACTATTAAAAAATACATTAAAAAGACTGGTAAGAGTTTTGACATAACATCGACATTTCCCCCAATAGACCGATCGAAATTTTTCCCTCTGCGTAGTAATAAGTAATTAGGAGCCGTTCTGCGAAGACGTAACGAGGCAACAGTGAAACTAGCGGTGAAAAATAGAGGTTGTAGTCATGTTCAGTGTTGGGTTCGTTCCTTTTGAAAAAGAACTAGTTCCCGTTCCTCTGTTGAAAAAAGGAACCAGTCCCCGTTCCTCGAAAATAAAAAGGAACGGGAACGTTCCGTTCCTACCCAACACTGGTCATGTTCGCAAAAACAAACTTTGACAAAACGTCAACTTCACAAAGCGTAAGGGATGGAGAATGGCAGCTGGAATAACCATGCAGGATGCACCCCGAAGCTCTGTACTCCCTAATGGAAGCTCAAAAAAACATGACGCTGAGGGGCTCTAAAACACGCTGTTGGAGAAATTACTCTATAGTCTGCACGTAGAAACGAAACACAAATGTAGATAATTTCAAAATAAATATTATATTTTTGTATCCATGCAATTCAAAATAAGTTATGTCGACGTTTGGCTTCCTTCCGCTCGCTCAACCCCTCTGCGTGTTTTATTTCGCCATATTAAATCTCTGGATAACGCGTGCGCTTTTAGGTGCGTCCACACTAGTATCACGTCTGCGCATCAGCTCATAGTTGTGTAATTTTTTTTTTGTCGAACTCCCGTATCAAAATGATACAAGGATCTCATCGGAGCTGTTCCAACCAAGAGTCAGTATTTCCACCGTACATCAAATGTACGACACATTGAGAATTAAATAAGAGACAAGGGTCACCGCCCACACGAATACCAAAAATTAACATTACATTTTTTAAAAAAAACCTAGAAATAGTGTGGACGGTTAACAAATAACAAGAACAATAAACTTAAACTAATATGTAAAATTTAACAACTACCCGCGTCTCCCCACATTATTCATCTAAAAAGTTAAAACTAAACCCGACAACGATTAAAAATGAACTCCCATCCAACATCCTTGTAAATTCAAAATGTAAATATTCAACTGTCCACGGATGACAAATAGATGATAAAAATTAATTAATAGGGGGTTAGGACGTCTACAAAACAAAACTAGAGGGACGAGGTCCGGTGCAGCGCCGGGAAAGATGACCGTGGGCGTTTATGATATGATTAATAGCGTTTATAACTCCCCAATAGATAGCTTGAAGCATTTTACTATTTTAGTGTGCGTGCGTTCGTAGCGAATTGCACGTTATGAGGGAATATGACTGGCTTTTTTGTTTTCCTGCCACCGTTAATGGTAGTGCTAGGGGGAGGGGATCCATAAAGTGCCAAAATCCACCCCATTTTATGCTTGGCTTCGCATCGCTCATAAAAGCTGTTTTCGTGCGACTTAATTTGTTCCAGACTCTGTCGACGGTTTGGTACATGCGAGTGCGTACCACTTATTTTTAATTAAACTCGCCAGCCGGTGTTAATGTTATGTTAATTTCAATAGTGTATAAATTCTCCTCACTGTAATGAATCTGACTGCAGGAGATTGTGTACCCTTTGTGTTGCTTAGGCAATATGTGACTAATGTGAGGTGGACACATTTCCACCACTACAACAGGATAACGAATAAACGAAAGCCTGCTAGGGGAATCGAACCCGGGACGACCCGCTCAGCGAGTCTGTTGCCATTACCCAATGAGATAGACGGATCGTACCGATACGCAGTACATCCGCTGTGGCCGAGAGGTAGCGTGCTCGCTCACCAACCAGCGGATCTGGGTTCGATTCCCAGCGCAGCCGATCG
>JAUJYS010003373.1:0-13195 GCA_033995665.1 Melogona broelemanni | reverse complement strand
GTTTAACAACCTTAAGAGGTTCCCCAGAAAGAGAATAATTATTTACCCGCGGGTACCTAGATCGTGTTGCATGCATACTCGAGCAGCCGATCCGAACATTTTGTTGTAATGTAGACATAATCGCAATAAATTTTTGCTCGAGATTGCTGCCGTCACGTGACCCCGATCAAAACCTGGCCCAAGTTTTGCTCCTGTGTGGAACCCCCCTTAAACAAACAAACAAGTTTTGACTAATGTTGTTTTGTATGTTATTTTATTTTTCCAGGCGAAAAGAGATTCCAATGTCTCGAATGCAACAAACGTTTCATGCGCAGTGACCACCTGGCCAAACACATTCGAACTCATTCACACCGCAAGACCAATGAGGATGGCAGCCTCGTGTTCGGCGACGACGGGCAACCTTTGGAAATAGTGGTCGGTTCGCGCGATTCTCAGGAGCATGGGGTCATGGTTATGGAACATTTCGAGGAGGATGAGGACGAGACATCCCTGGCCTCGGTGGGCGACGATAGCAGTGAGAATCATGGTCTGTCAATCAACGAATCTGTCACGCTAATCGAGCAGCCCGATTCACATCAAACGATTTCTTTAAAAATGGAAGTGATGGATTCATCAGCGGACTTGTCCAGCCCTGTTTGAGCTCCATCTTTGTGGAATATTGCTATTTTTTGCAGATGTTAGAACGATTCAATGATGTGTGTAAAAACATGAATTAATTTTGCCTATTTTATTCAACTGTTTTATTATTATGGATTGAGTATCAACTTATTTAATAAATTTTGGGTATATCATTATTGCAAAAATCGTATTTGTTTAGAATGTAGTGGATAATCATGACATTAAAAAAATATATTTCTTACATTTGATGTCATTTTTTTTTTAAATTCATTTATTCCGATGTTCAACCAAAAGAAATAGTGTTCTTGAACTTGTTGATAAACTTGGGTTGTGAAATGTCAATGTTGGAAGGAGACCCGAAACCCTGATCTCTCTGTGATCGTGGGTTCGATTCCCGACCTAGACCTCTGGAATTTAACATGCGTAAACCACTTTCGTGGGGTAACTTAATAGAAAAACAGTATTAGCACGCTTAGTGAAAAAAACATTATTGGTTAAAACTTTTGAAATGGCAGTTCGCTCGAACAAATAAAGGTTTATTATAAATAACCAAAATTCAAATTTAATACAGTAGTTTTATCAACATTCGATAGTTTTGGCGCACCCAATGTTTCTCAAACTTTTTGAGTCGCGTAGCAGTTTGAGAACCAATTTCAATGGCGGAACCCCTTAGAAGCCACCAATTTTAATGATGTCATAAGTTAATGGATTTTTATATTTTATTTTCCAGGAGTGGCCGCGGAGCCCTTGGGGAGAAATGGCCGAGGAGCCTAAGGGCTCCACGGAGCACAGTTTAGGAAACGAGGCATTAAATTATCGAATTTCCTTCTATCTATATATTGTCACGTTTTTTATTACCACTTCTGGAATATGAAAATTTTGTGAGAGCAAAGTAGCAGAGTGAAGTGCCAAGCCACCACTATGCCTTCCAAACCTGACTGAGAGCGACCGCTCAGGCTGCCCGGTGAGGTTCTGGAACCGGCGTACTCCCTGTTGGTGCCCTAGGTAGAGGAAAACGAGGAAAACAAAGAAAATGCGTTTAAAAGATGAGTATTTGCAGTGGAAGAATTGGTTGTGGAATTTTAATGTTGTGGATCTTTATTTTATTTGAATGTTGTTTTATTTTTATTGCAGGTGGTTTACAGGTAATTTGAATGTGTTTTAATTATTCAAAACTGTATTCTAATCATTGTTTTGTCTTTGTTCTATTTTCAGATGTCCTGTTACTGAGGAGGGAAGGGGGCTCCTCAGGGAGTGGCTCAATGGGAATATCCCAAGACAGTCTATTAGATAAGTGTTTGAAACACAAAGAAAACCAAGAAAAGAGAGCTGAGTAAGCACACATAAAATAGAATACAATTTATATTTTATTCAAGTTCACTCTCTAAACACAGTGTGGTATTTCTTATTACAATATAACCAGAATATTCAGATTGGTTAGAAAACCAGCGGAGCACGATTTTTATGTGCTTGCAATTGGTGTATGATTTTGTGTACAAAAATACAAACACAATGCACGATTTTATTGTGCAGACAATTACCAAACAATCCCAAAATATAATTGGTAAGTTCAATTTTCACTTTAGAAATGTGCAGATTGAACTGGTTTGAGAAAAAATCTCATAAGTGTGTAGAATTCAGTAAATTCAAACATACAGTTGTCATATAGATATGTTTGAGGTACAGCTTAAAGGCATATGGGTAATAGAGGAGAAAATGGAGTTAGCTTTGGAATGAGGGAGAGAATGGTCTCATGTGAAATTCTAATATCTCAATTTGATGGAAATAAATTCTTCAAACAAATAGAGTGGGGCGCCCCGGTATTCTTGCCCATCAAGAGTTATCGGGATAACCGATGGTGGACTATCGAGCCCCAATCCAGAGAGCGAGAGAAGGCCGATGACGGGTAAATCCTTCAGCCATTCATTCTAGTTCCAATCAAATGCATCAGAAGTATGAATAAAACTATTCAACTGCAACTCTACTTATCCTCGTCATTCAGTCCTCTTTATTGAAGACCCAGAGCATGATTTCAAGGATCCTAACGTGAGTTTTTCCTCGAAATTACGAACATTCAATGTGAACCTAACAGTGACGCTCCTTTGTCCTCGCACAAGTGGGAACTTAAGCCTCGTCCAAGTTCACATGCAAACCTTTTCATCTATCGTGGAGGGAAAGTAAATAATTTTGAAAGACATTCCTGAATTTTTTTTTTTTTTTTTGTAAATCACCGTAGCGCCTAGTGCACTACAGGATTACTGCACCCTCGAACCTATAGAGATTATGTGAGGGGCAGGGAAGGGGAGGGAAGAGGGATGCAGCTGGAATAGCCAGACAGCAGGATCCACCATATACAATATGTTTGCGATGGCTGCGACCTCTGGTGGAGTAAATAAATAGTTCACTTATTATAACAGCTAATTGAATGCAGTGTGATATTCAATAGATAGCAAGACACGTACCATTGATCAATCGGTTAAAGCTGAATAGAAATGACGATATTTGGCCCGCGTGATTTTATTCAAAGAATCACTTATCTGGTATAGAATTTTTTGATTTCTGGATAAAATATTTTTTTATTAACAAAATCATTTTTTTGGAGCTTTTCAATCGATAAACGTGAGGTTTATTGATAGAAAAGCTGGAGTGACGAACTCCATAAACTGGTTGCATTTGCCCGAGACACAGTGATCGATTCCCAGCTGCTACTACCCCCATTTTTCTTTCTAATATTTTATTAAAACGGTTTACCACTCCTTTTTACCTTCTTTATCAGCGTCCAATTTTATTTTACAACAGATAAACGTTCATATGCTTGCCTATGTACTATCAAAGGTTCAGAGAGGTTGTGAAAATACAGAAATTAAGATTTTTTTTTTACAATTTAGAATCCACAAAAAAATCCAGAAAATTAGGGATGATTATTTTTACTTGGGGGAAAAAATTACAATTTATATGTCAATCATGCGGCATGGTTTGCTGCGCGCGCATGAGGGAAATCCGGAAAAGCCTAACTGGAGGCAGCTATGACGTCATAATTGCGTCACGCTTTCCCGACTCGAGTTTTAAAGGGTCTATGTTGATCTCTGTGTGAGCGCTCGCGCTATCATCCATCATACCCAAGTGCCACCGGCGCACACACATCCCATCTGGTCACGACGTGGCGGAGCTCTTGACCGGGGATTCGTTGTCGGCGGTTGCCGGCACTCCAGTTCAATTATTTCCGCAGTGCACGGAACGGCGCGCGTTGTTGTACAGTATTCATATCCTTCCTTCTTCTATGAACTCAGATACCCACCCTGCGTTTACCCTCCTGAGAGCCGGGCTTACGATATGTTGGTCGTATTGGCATTTTTCACGCTGTAAAAAATAAAATGAGATAATTCGTTGTACAATAATTAAAGATCATGCAAATATATGCATATCGATTTGACTTTTGCGGTTAAATTTTTTTAGTCGTTATGGAGAAACGCCCAGTTGTGGTGATTAATAATGACCAAGTTTTTTTTAATCGTTAGAAATGGATTTAAAAAATATATATAGATTTATGGCATTCATTGCATTGCAGGTTGTTGAACCGCGTCTACACGAAAAACAATATTTTATTGAAGAAATAATGGAAATAAAATATTTACAATTTATACAAATTTATGCATATCGATTTGACTTTGGCGGTTAATTTTTTTTAGTCGTTATGGATAAACGCCCAGTTGTAGTTATTAAAAATGAATAAGTTTTTTTTAATTCGTTCGAGTGGATTTAAAAATATATATATTTATGGCATTTATTGTATTGAAGGATACGAAAGGTATACGAAAAATAATATTTTATTGAGGAAATAAAATATTGAATAAGTGGGATGAACAAAAAATACAAACGAATGATATGGCCTTATTAAATTTTAGTTAATGATAGCAGAAATTATAACATTTTGTTAGAACATACTTAAATACAGTACGTTGAGCCACAATGTCATTTACAAATACTTATAGCAGATTTTATTTTTTATCGAATTGTTATTTGTATTACGCATGTAATAATAAGATTGCTTAACAAGCCGAACAACGTATTCACTTGATTTTCATGTTATACTAATAATGCTGTCTTTTTATTTTATCTTAGGTGAGTGCCAGTGTCTCTACTGTAATGGTTTGGGCTGGCGTTTGGTGAGTTTGTTTGCTGGTCGATACTCCCGGTATATTTGAATATTGCTTATGAACATACTAGTTCATTCGAGAAAATGTCAAATTTGAGATGTAATTTGATAGCCACAAATCAATCACAAATATTGAATTAAAATTGTCAATCCCTCTTGAAATTAAAAAAAAAAATGTTTAACAACTATTAGCTTCTAAATTTGCACAAAATAAAATTAGTTAGAAAATTAATTTCAAATGAAGATTCAACAACTGCGAGAGTCTGTAGGAGCCGTTGAAGATTGAACAATTAATTTAACGTGTTAAGTAGCTTAATTTTCAACAAAAAATGTAGCACAAAATTGATTTTTTAAATTTCATATGGGCAAAATTTCCAGGACTATTATTATTTTTAAGTGGTGAAGTAACCTATTTTTTTTTTTGTGAAAATTAATTCTACACGCATACCCGGAACAAATAGTGTGAAAATCTGCTTGGAAAAAAAAATCATTATTTCAAAGTATCGCCAACGGATATAGCACAAAAGTTTTGGGCGTTGGGCTTGCGTGAATCTCTTCGGTATATTTAGACGCGGCAAAGAATAACACAATAGGCAGTTAAAATTACCATCTGAATAAAAAAAAAATACTCTTTATTTCTTCTCTTTTTAAAAAGTAAATCGAAACCATTCTACGTAATAATAGGGGTATGCACAATGTATGATAATGACCATAACGACCATAAGCTAAGCTATCTTTCATCTTCAGTGTTGCATGGATAAGTGTCGGCAACCAATAGAGGCCTTATACACGTGCACCAACACTGCCTATTCTTTTCGAATGTATCTGCCGACCAGGAGCCTCGCTGATAAAAAAGATGCGAATTAGCTATCGCGTGTTACGCGAATTACTTTTCTATTCACGCTCGTAATTATATACGCATAAATGAGTGTGTCTCGTATGTAAATAATATTTGGCGAAAACGCCTAGGCCAAGGTCTGCACTTCCGGGTAGAAATCCACGCACACGCAGCTTGTCACTCGCTTATCCCGGTTAAGATTGTTAGATAGGATTAAGGGTCATTTTTTCTGCTACCTTTCTCATTGCAATCTCAGCTGACTGCGAATAAAAAATATCTTTGTTGACTTTGTAACAGCGGCGCGGTCACGAGTTAAAAATTAAAAATTTGTAATTATTCTTATCGTCGTGTTATAATTAGGCTGGTTTTTGTGACCAAATGCGATTTCTGTTTATGCGCTGCCAGCTTTAGTATTGCTTTTTAAAGCTTGGTTGGTGGTGATGGTGGTGGGGGTACCTCGCCCATCATAAGCGGCTTATTTAACCAGCAGATGGCGCCACACTTACCTGCCGGAAACCGCGCTGTGCGTGCGTTTTGTAATCGATATTTTATTTTTGTTGCGGTGGCGAATGTTCTGTCCCATGAATATGTATCATTTAATATAGAGTCTGTTTTTACACTTGCCCATATAAACGAGTATTTCTATAAACGCACGTGGCACTTTGATTACCTTTTAAGGCTAAACGATGTGTCATCTATGTTTCTACGCATACATAAGTTTGGATTTAAACGATAGTGTCGATGGTGTTGCACTTCTATACAACTATCCAGCTTTTGGAGGTTCTATTCGTTAACGTGAAAATGCAGAATTTCAATGAACCTAGAAAGTGGCATTTATTTGTAGAGGCCATTTTGGTTTATCATTTTATTTTCGTTTGCTGATTTGTTTTGTTTAATCGTTTGTAGTTATTTATCCATGTGGTAGCACTGAAATCGCATTCTACGTGTGTGTAACGGCTCAAGAATAATGTGCTTTTCAGAGTGCTGTACGTGATCAGCTACTGTTTTAAATCTAACCGATAGCTATATCGATATATTTTTTATTAAAGCTATCGCCCATTCCTGCACACATACAGTGCATATGGTATTTTCGAGTATCCAATTATATAGCGCCCCTAATTATGTTAATGAGTGCTTATGAATGCGGTCTAAATTATTATATGGGGTGGGCGACTGAAAAATTACACGTTATATTGCGGCCAAACTATTCATTGGGGGATTGGGGGTGGGTTATGCGATGGCCGATACAAGAGTGAGAGCGAGAGATAAAACTTTTACGCCACACACTCTTCGCCCCATTCCCATGCAATTATAGTAATGGCCGGCGATGATAATGTGTCGGATCGTCCGCGAGGTCGCGGGTCATGGTTAGCCGCTGCTCCGGCCACCGAGTTGATCTCGTGGGGGCCACGGTTTCTTACTGATATTGGGAACGGGCGGTGGGATGGGAAGAGAGGAATGAATATTATTTCTTTCGTGGCCACCGGGACGGGTGAAAGTGACAAGTCTTCATGGTGGTTATTTTCACTGACCCTCGGTATCGGCAATGGCTTTAACCTTGCGTGTGCGCGAGGTAGTGGTTGGCAATAGTTATCTTTGGTGGGCCATCAATTTATCAATTTCAATTAAGGCTAATCGATACTCGATAGTAGTATTGATTAGCCTTAATAGAAATTGATAAGTTTGCACGCATGATCACTTGGTGGAGGATCGAAGAAAAATTCCCCCCTATTATGAACCACGCAATTCAATTTTCTAATTACATTCAATTCATTTCTCTTTGCAGCCAGCAATGGCTATTTTGACGGGATATGTTCATGAATTTTTTTGTTATTGGTACCACCGAAAAAATTCACAATAAATTATAGGTAACGTTTTTACGGAAAGTGAGGAAGTTCAAGATAATTTTGAGCCTCAAATACATTGACTGGTTCACCAGTTGGATTGCTTTATCCAATTATTATTTTTTTTTCTACAAATGCCACGATACCTATGATGGATGATGGCTGCTGGATTCAACGTTTAAAAATCGCTTAAAAATATAACCCTCGAGCAATGCTCACGTTGCTCGCTCTTAGATTTGTGTTCGTCCGCCAATGCAGTGATAAAGAAAGGAAAAAAAAAATAGCCAATCAAAATCGCGAGACTTGAAGACGAGGAGCTGGTAGACTCGGGTTTGCTTCTAAAGTGAAGAGCGATTATAGCCTTACTTTCGCGAAACATTAATGTCTTTATCCGGCGTTTAAGAGCATCCTCTGTGTTGGTTTTTGTCTGGGGACCACCAATGTTGAGTGTTTTTGTAGCCCTGGAGAGTCGTTTACAGGTACGAGCTTGCATACACTCTTGAGCGTCTGGGTCTGTTCTGCGATGTTCCATCTTATTATTTTGGTACTCGACAAATGGGAGTCTTCTAGTCTTCTATTGAGACTGAATCATCTGTTCCTACACCTACTATAGTGGACCGATAAAATTAGGTAGTACAGTATAAAAGTAATATTGTAAATATCACTTTCATATGTGACATTTATACGGCCAAGATATTGTTCAATATAATGACAGAATTGAAATAATTAAAAGTGTTTGCAAGTATTACTGATTTTAATTCACATTAGGCTTGTAGTTTTCATCTCTAACGTTATCTTAAATTGTTTGACGTAAATGGCGTTTGTTTTGTTTATTTGACCCATAACAAAGACATTACAGATGGAAATCAGGCAGCACTTAGCACCACCTAGGTGATAGTGTTGGACAATTGATTTTTTTCTTCAAATAAAACAAATACATGATTTTAAATTTGTGCTAAAATGCTTCCTCGAGAAAGATGATCCATAGATAATGACGGCCAATGACCATCAGGTGCTAGGAGGACATTGCCTAATTTGGAGGATCACCAGATCACCCCTGCGCTAGATTGTGGCTGGAAATGGGGTGGTGGAAGGGTGGTGATACCGCGATGTGAAATTATGGCATTAACAAAGTTTCTCCTGACGTTTCGTTTGCAGGTTCAATTATATAATAATGTTGGTGTGTGTAGCTAGCTGCTGGCGAAAATTGGGTCGATTTTCCTCCGCGCCAACCGCCACCGATTTCCTGTGCAGATTACGATCGCCGCAAGTTGACCACCCCCCTGACCTCACTCTCCCCACCACATCCCTTTTCCCCCTGGCTTACCTGCGTTTGTCCTAATTGGACCGACTTTTTATAATGCGCCTTGGTGGTTCGGGGGATGGTGTTTGGCCAGCCTACATCGGCCGTTGGCCAACAACATTATTCGGATAGAGGCCGGTTTCGAACTTAGGTTTAACAAAGGTCGGTCAAGCCCAATTCGACTTGTATTTAACGTCGATTACGCGGTTAAATATTTCATATGAATATTTTTCTATTATTTTAGTTTTTTATTTATTTGAGGGTCACATACCACCGAATATTGAACATCCACCTCGATTCAAAATGACTGCTAACATTTGAAAATTATTTACGAGTTCGTGACGACACTTAATCGGCATCTTTAGAAACGACCAAGCCGTCGATTCAGGTTGACAGTTGCCGCTTTTCTCTAAATGGCACGACTATGCAATCGTCTAATTCACTCTTGAGGCGTCGCTGTCGTCGATTTTTGTGTATATATCGGGTGATCAGTCTGTCTAAATAAATATAAATAAAATAGCGAAGCTGTAGATGCAATTACCCGATTGGATTCGGAGTCTGGCGCTCGCGTTGTTAAATAATTACTTAAAAACACCTGATCTAGATTGATGATTTCACAATCAGCAAACAGACTCCATTTTTTTTACTCCAAATTTCTGGAGAATTAAGATCAATTTTATCTCTCCTTTCTTCACAATTTGCCGAACGTACCGGGATCTGTTGCGATGGTTAAATATTCAAAGGAGTCCCGCGAAACAATTGCACAGACGCGGCATTTACTCAGCAGTTATACCTCTCAACCAACAACCAATTTTAGCCAATCGTCCTTTGTACAACGATTTTCCAATTAACAGCACGCCGGTGAGTGAATTTACGAGCTCCCATAAATTCTGTCCACCTAACTTGATGTTGTGTGACTTGACCGTTTGTTTCGAAGCAACAACGGGCCCCATACATTTATGATGCCGCCAAAGCTACACACACAACCCAACTTTCATTTGATTACACCTTTTCTTTTCCCCCCATTCACCAATATACCGGGTTCGTCCCCGGGCCATTGGCTGTGTAGTGTGTACATGGAGCGAGCGGGATAGAAAAAACAACAGAGAGAGCTCCGTGTTTGCCCCCGGGGTCCGGGCGCCACGTCAGTGTTGTAGTATGGCCGTTTCTCCTCGCCGCGGGGTGCAGGAAGGGGGTGGGGGCATCGGGAACACGCACACACCGGCCCTGTTATTACGGAGTCTGACCCGCAACGTTGGTTCTGTGGGCGGCCGAATACGAAAGTGATGTGGGCGAATCTGGTGGTGGGGGGATGAAAAGTGAGGGTTAAGAAAAATGATGGGATAATAAAAAGGTGGGGGTAATAAGTTTTTGAAGGTCGGCCTCTGCGAATGACCTGGCCATTTGGAGGAGAACCCGAGGCACTGACTTGTCCGTGGTGCTTTTGCGGAGTGCGGAGTAGCCGGTTTACTTTGTTCCGACTCCGCAAAGCATACTGGCGACAAGTGCCGCTTTCCATCTTCCCGAATTCGCCAGCATAAGGTATTCGTGCCAGTGATGGTACTGTGCTTTATCTATGTGACATGCCATTATCGATGTGAAATAATAAAAAGTGAGTGGTTGTACGAACACATTTTATTTTATTTTTACGTGTTGTACACATTTGAAGACAGACGCATGTCCGAAGGAACTCGGGTGATGGTAAAAAAATTGATAATTGTATTTTCTTCAATGCATCTTACATGTTTTTTATCACAAATTGAGCTCAAAATTTGGCCAAAAATTTGTTCAAAAGTCTAAAAGTTCTTATCATTTCAGCAGCTTTGTTGCCGCGGTGTCCCTTTGGGGTGACCCAGTGCATATAATGTTATTTTTTTGCTTCATAGGCACAGGTGATAGAGTTCGCTTTAAAAGTACGTAGAAGTATTCACGGGTCTCGTGTAAGGTCTGGGTCTTGTTACGAACCTGAGCAAAAGTGTAAAACCCCTGCACCCCACTACGTCGTCCGTTTTGCACCTTTTTATTTTCGTACGCCAAGTCGACGTTGCATTTATAATAATAGCTCGCATTGAACGAAGAGGGGGGTTGTTCGTAAAATGTGAAGGGGAATGGAGTCTTGACGGCAGATTATTTTTGAGAATATTTGTGTGGAGGGGATGTTGAATGAAAAACTGGTTGGTGGAGAAATCGTACGTGCATATAGGGAGGGAGGGGGGTGACGTTTAAAAGGAGACTTTTAAACTCTCCTGGCGAGACGCGTCGTCTGGAGACGTTCGAAAATGGGGGTGGGGGTTGATTGGAAACCGAGGGGTCCATGCTAGATGGGGTCCGGTTGGGACGGTGGGCGGAGAACCCGTCCAGTCAGTTCTGTTCGTTGGAAGACGCACATAGGTGAGGTGGTGGAGGACGGTTGTTTCTGTGGGGGTTTATTTTTTTTACCTGTCCACCAGATCAACATCATTTTCTCCTCATCCCACCTTACCTCTGATCCCCTCTCTCAACTCCTAGGGATCTCACCAGCAGGCGCACCTTCCGATTTTTATGGACGGCGACCTGTGACCCGTGGACGAAAGGGAGCCATCTTTTTTTTAACGCTACTTTTCGTCCTAGGTGGCGCTCTGATTGGCCTACATCGCGCCGTCCTCAATCCCATAGTCTGGTGGTGGTGGTGGTGGTTGTGGTGTGTGTGTTTCGGGTCTTGTATACACTCTCCTCCACCTCCATTTCGGTCTTTCAACCAATTTTCTTTCATTACACAAACCCCGACAACCGCTGCCTTTTTTCTCTTGCCTCCTCCAGAGTCCAAAGGCTGGAAATCTGATGTCTTCTCAATTTTTTTTTATATCGTTTTACGTAGAAGACCTTTTAATATACAGTGTATACCGTACGATGAGCGGATTGTCTCAGGTGGATTTGAGGATCAGGCGGCAACAAACAGAAAAATAAAAATAAAATAGGCTAGGTACAAGTACATTGTTTTTTTTAGCGCGCCATTGCTCCGAGCATTGTGAACAGGTAGTTGCGTGTAACTAGGTAGTTAAGGAGGTAGTTATTTTACTATGTGCTATTTTTTATTTTTTTAAAAAGCGGCAACTTAACCAATGCCCCTACTGTCTGTTTTGTTTTTACTGCGATATTTTCGCTTTTTAGATATCTCTTGTTTTAACTGTACGGGAGTAGCTATAACAATAGATGAATTGTTCTTTTTTTAAATGGCGTAGTGTTGAATTTCGCGAGTTGATAAGCATCGAGATTGCGCCTCTGTTAGGGGTTTGGTACGACCATAAAGTACGAATATACCGTAACTTTAAGTGAAATAGTACATCCGTATATGGCCGAGAGGTAGCGTGTTCGCTTACCAACCAGCGGATCTGGGTTCGATTCCCAGCGCAACCGATTGTTGGATTGGCTTGTGGTACTGCGCGGGGGAAGGCAATGGCAAACCACCTCTGTATTCTGCCAAGAATAACCGCAGGTGTTGGGGGATCGAGGGTCGGGGTCCGGAGACGACACGCTGCTGTTACAACCAGTCCCAGCACTGACTAACCAACCAACCAACAACGTCTTTAGCAACAGGCAAAAAAATATAATTTAGCTTTTTTCACAACTCATTTTACTGCAAAATGCCAACTTTGCAAATTGTGATATTTTCGTTCGAATTTTTGCGCCAATATTTCAATGAACATACGTTCGCCTCAAGATTAGTAATACTAATCTTGCGTTCGCCCTCGATAACAAAAATTCGATCTTTCTTCGACGGCCCGCTCACTTTCTCAACTATTTTTTTTCTTCTTCTCCGGCTTCGTGTGATGCGGAGAATACGGATGTATTTGTTTTTCTGTCGGCTTGATTTAGTTCAAGGCGCGTGCAGTCAGTCCATACACGAAAAAAATACACACGCGTTCCACGGCTGGGGCTCCTCCGCGCGCGCTCGAAATCTCGAAAACTCCTCAAACGTTTTCGCCAATTGGCTAACGCCGCCACGGGGTCGAGGAAGCTGACTTTTCCGCCGCAAAAACAAAAGCCATGCAAACACGACTACAGTCCAAGGCTGAGGATTTTTTTTCTTTCTTCCTTTCTTTCGTATCTTTCTTCACTCGCAGACATTCGCTCGTGTATTTAAAAATATGCCTGCATAATTGGACGCGAACGAGTGTTTTTGCGCGCCTATGTCTTTTGATTGATGCCGTGGCTGATTCGGTCAGATTTTTCTCCATCCTCCGTGTTCTGCGTGGTTGCACGAGGAGAGATGGGTGACAACTGGTGTTGTTAGGAACGGAGTGGGAATGTTTCGTTCCTAGGAAGGCGTTCCTTTTTCGAGGAACCTAGGATTGGCTTCCTTCCTCTCTTTGAGGAACTGTATTGTTGTTAAGTCCTTCGTGTCGTCTCCGGACCCCGACCCTCGATCCCCCGACACCTGGTGACTTCAGGGAGCA
>JAUJYS010003372.1:0-13195 GCA_033995665.1 Melogona broelemanni | reverse complement strand
GAATAAACGAAATCCTGCGCCGGGAATCGAACCCGGGACCACCCGCTCAGTAGAATGTGACCATACCCACTGAGCCATCGGTACGTACTTAACAAATACATAAAATTATACAAAAAATACATATAATTATTTAAGCGCAATTAATTCTCCTGCACGCCACGCCACGTCAACGTCATTACCAGAAAATAAATATCTGCGCTCCAACCATTTGGCCACCACTGAAGTACCTGGAAAAGAACAGCGCTCGAAACGGTTAACATACACACACACAGTCACACACACCCGACTTGCCATATGCGCCTGCTGGTAGAAGAAGAATGCAGGGTTAGGCTTGAAATTCTTGGCCACCAAAAATTTAATTTATTGAAATGGCGATTGTCAGTCTCGTGTGTGGTAGTGTGTACGTGTTTCGGGGCCAGCAGACCTACATCTTCGACCCACTTTTTTTGTTTTTCGACGTTGTTTGCTGCGTTTAGCTATTGTCGAAAACTCCCAAATTTCTACTTCCAAAATGTCTCGTTAGGCCCTGCATCCTCCTGTTGGTCATCATTGAGCGCGTCGCGCAACTCGCAGCCTAGCGCCTATTACGGATTGGGGAGCCTTGCGTGGAATGGATCTCGTGTAGGAAAAATTGGGCTGCTATGTGCGCACGACTTAAAAGTTGCCCAGAAACCCATTCTATTTTTAATTAATTATCGAATGAACTTTCGGAACAAAATTTAGCCTTAATACACGACAATGAAATGTCCGGTACAGCGTCGGAGAATAAGGAGAATAAACTACTACAGGCAACAGTCGGAAATGCCAAAATATATTTGCTTTAATCGTGCATTGTAAAATGGAGACATGAAGGATTTCAGGCACACACCTAAACATTTCAGTTTTTAAGACCATGCCATTAGTTAATAAATTATTTCGTTAAAATTTCGTTTGTTTCAATACCTGAAAGTGAGGCAATTATTTTTCTTGCAAACCACTTGAGGTTAAAAGACAATTCCATAGTCCGAGCTTTCGACAGTTACGTCATAAATCCTGATATTCCATTTTTACACGTGAATTAGATCCATCAGGCGCTTTATTTCGTTCTGGGTTCTTCGGACAAAATTTGTTGACAAACAAAGTGGGCCTCAGGAGGATATATTTGCGTGAATGCGCTGCTCCGCCTCACGATGACAACCCCCCCCCATCCCATCACCACCGTTCCACCCGAAAAAATCGAGCCGAGTATATTCGCCCGCCTGTCACTCGAATGACTCAATAGGGAAGGTCAAGGTGCCAGTTTGTTTAACCCTTTTCTAGCCCATTTTTTTTTCCTTCAATGTGGCGATCTATGAAGAAGTCGATACACCCTTCCTCCACAATCGTGGTCCGGTCGCGTAAGCTATTGCAATACATTCCTTCGCAGCGTGAAAGTCGTTTCATAAGATGGGGCATATATATGGACAGCCAACCTCCCATATACATGGCGAACGTTAAACGCGTAGAGGTGGGGGTGGTATCGGGCAGGAAATGCATCTGATAGGAGTAGTAGTTTGATAGCGTGTATCGACCGATTCCTTTTGCCACCCGATCTGATCCGATCCTGACTGGTGTCAAGAGTTTGGCTTCTTGTCAAGACTTTCGAGTTGCTTCTTATTGGTTAACCGATATAAATGGTTGAACGGCAATGGAGCTCTCGTCGAACGTCGTTCTCGGTTCGTAGAAATGTGAAACGATTTCGGTGGCAATAAAACATCTCGCTAGTTCTGTAGATCTCTATCCTGTTGGGTGGTTGTGTATGTGTGGTATTAGCGTGTAACCCTGATTAGTCATTTCCGTCCACTTCGCTCCAATCCGTGGCAGGACCGAAAATGCAAACGAGTCTGTGACAAATTGAGCTATTACGTCATCTGGTGGTGTTTTTTTGCCGCTGCCTATGAGTCTTCGTCTCGGCGTTGGTGACAAAGCCACCTCACTGATTTATGTAAAAAGTATTTGCTGTACAATCGATACAGTGTTGGTAAAATGGACATAGAAGTGAAATTAATAATCTTTAATTTAAAAAAAATCAATACATGTACTCTCGTTTAATGTGATGTTGTTTTCGTTCCCATTATTTAAATCGTGTTCTATCTTCACCCAAATACGGGACTCGTTTTCTTTGGTATTTTAGATTTGTACCTAATTGCTGTGTCACGTCTACAGTGTAAATAAATTGCACGAAGACGTTGCGACATCTATAGGATAAGTGGAGGGTTTCCAATGCCTTGAGCGAATTTTTCAGGTCTAAGTGTTCTCACGAAGTGCCATGGGGACGGTTGCTGTCGTGAACACGGTAGACATGCATGCGGTTTCCCCGATGCACGGGCTCGCCGTGTCATTGTCATCGTCACTCCTGCATTCTGTCGTTTCTCGTTAGCCAATATGTGGATTGGCTTGGCGCAGCATCGGGTGAGGCCTTAGAGGTGCATGGTTAGAGCACAGTGTATCTAATAATTCGTTCGCATGTCGGGAGATGAATTCTGCACGATGATTCGCCTACCATAACCGGTGATTGTTCAACGGAATGAACATTCTAGCCTTACGTGTCTTTGGCGTAAGCTGGCATTTGCGGCGGCCAGTTTTTGCGTCGACCAGTCCTCGTAGTTTTTTTTTAAAGCTGGAAGTCCTTGACACCGGCCAATCAGGTTTTCGATCTGGCTTTGCGCGGTTTTTTTTTCTTGTTTCTGTTACGAACATTTTGTTAAATTTTCCATGTAAAAATGACAGTCGTGATGTAGTGATATTTTTATTACTTCAACTTTGCTTCTTAAGAGCCGCCAGAATTTATTGATGCACACGGCAATTGCTCGTTGTTTGTATCAAGGTTTTTTTTTTTTTTTAAATCATCACAACGTTTGGCCTATCATTACTGGTTAGGAATCGGGGGTGGAATATGGTGGAGGTGGTGGGTGAGAATCGCGCCCCCCTCCTTGTCGTGGAGGGGGTGGATCTAAATAAAAGGGTCAAGGTGATGTTTTGGGTTGTGACGTACTGGGTTTAGCCGGAACCCATCATGGTCGTTGTTTTTTTTTGTTTTTTTTTTTAATTCATCGTTCAGAGAGCTTCGTGCGAACTTTCAATTTTAGTTAACAAAAATCGCAATTTCTCCACCAAATTTTTTAAAATATGCCAAAATAATATAACATTTTAATTTCACTTTCCACTGATAAAAATTTGGACAGACTTCATCCTGAGATGCACTTGCCACCAGCTGGCGTTACTGTCGAGTTGTGTCTTCTCAAAAATTTACCGCATGTCGCCACCTATCAGCAAGGAGACTAAACATTTACTTATTGTTTTGTCGGGAAATTCCCCTCACTGAGTGAATATCACTGCAGGAGATTCGTGTTGCTTAGACAAAATGTGAAAGCACATATCGTTCACTCGCGTATGAGAATCGGTTTTTGCGTTAGTTCCTCGCTAGATGGTGCTCCATCAGAATAGCTGGACACGCTGAAAATTTACTTCTTTCGAAATGCGCTAGGATCCTTATCGCGATCACGAAACTGCAATAACAATTAATTTTCTAATTATTGTTTATCTTGTCTCCTAAAAACAAAATGGAGCGAAGTGACCTTACTCTGCGAGGAAAATCACAGCGAGATTGATCCGAACTATTCTTCTCCCTTCGAGGGATCAGAGATTGCCGAGTAGCTCCCTTGCCAACCAGGCAGCAAAGTAGGCATGCGCAACACGATGTCGATATGTATGATTGGACCAATTATTGTCATCCGGTCGTATAAATGCTTTATTCGTCTCGCCCGCAGCGCCCCCTAATGGGCGCCCACTTTACGCGGACAGTCATTTGGGGGGAGGCGCGTGACGTTGGACAATGGCGTTACGGCTAACATTTGTGTTCATCGTGTTGTAATCGACCCCGAAATGCTGATGGCGGTTGGCGGGGATTCAGAAGTGCGGAAACCGGATATTGCTGTGTCAAAAAATGACTCGTTCACCGAAAATTTACCTAAAAAAATAAAATTAAAAATGTATAATCTTATTTTCTTCCGGTCAACTTTCCACCTTCAAAATGAATGTTTTTGAAGTTAATTTAAATTATGGTTTCAGTCTAAAATTTAAATATTTTTTGACGATTTCAAAATGGTGTCTTCAGTTTTAAAACATATTTTTTTCAGTATTTGCCTTAATCTCATATCTCACAAATGTTTATTTTATATCTGACAATATTTATTAAAACAAAATTAATTTAAAAAAAAAATTGTTCGATGCCCTCAAGTAATTATTGTTTACAGCATTATGTTGTGCTGTAAACAAGCTGTAAATAAGCTGATGCAATAATGACGAGTACGAAAATTTGCCATCCGGGCCTCATTCTGCGGCGCTTCACTCGTTAGTCGTTTCCTAAGTGAGAAGCCCGGTTTCCGGTGCTTCGACCGAGACTCGAGTGGTTGTCTGAAGAATCATCATCATCATTCCTCCTCCCCTCCTCTCTTACGCTGCAGTGATTCCAATTCGGTTGATCGTAGAACAACATTGAATGTTAAAGTTGCAGGTGCCAGGCGCCATAAACTGTTGCAGGTGTAATACATACCGGTATGTATAAACAGAAAATAAGCTTTTTATTTGGTAATTAAAAAATTTGAAAGAAAACAAAACAAAGAGTAGAGAATACTTCAATATGTCCACGAAGATAAATGAGAAAAATCCAGCTGAGATCCACTGTGCTTAACTACGTGAAATTGGTTGAAAGTGGGACAACAAATTTAAAAAAAAAAAATCGGTATTGGGGACGTTTTTGATTAGTGGTATCTCCAAATACCTGACCAGAATTTGTTAATGAACTAAATTACGGTCTCCTCGACATCTTTTTAAGCAAGTTTTTTTCTATGACAACTTTGTATACATGAAGGCACATTACTTTGGTGTGTACTGTACAAAGCCCCGTGTTTAAGGATTCGCCCATCATACATATTTATTTCCAAGGTGCGTGTCGACTATAAAAATGGGAAAATTGATTTGGGCATCACGTGTCATCCGGAACGGTTCAATTCGATCCAATTAATCCTTACTTCGCTACCGCATCGCCAGGCGGCGTAATTGATCTCGATGTGGCGGTGATAGGGGGGGGAGACAGAAGATGCATCGAATAGGTTCATGGGCCGCGGCCGGTGTGACTGTGTCTTTAACGCGTCATCGATTGTCTTGGTTGAAGGACATTGTACTCTCTCGTATCCTATTCCGAGTTTTCGAACCGCGTTGGAAACGCGCTGAATCGAATCTTTCGTCTCGTTGTCCAAGTCTGTATAGTAGCGTGTTTTCTGATTCGTTCAAGCCTCAATTGAGGGTTTTTTATTGGTCTGATTTTTTTTTTATAAAGACGATTAAATTGCTTTCGCTTTCCGCCCACACTTGACAAATTTGTAGAGGCTAATTCACATAAAATAATTCAGAATTTCGCAGGTAAGCTTTTAAAATAAAATTCTTTCTGACTTTTGGTTGAATATATTTTTTTAGAAATTCTTATTTATGAATATTGAGGATTGAAAATTAATTTTTATTTGTCATCATTTAAGAGTTGACTTTTTTTTTGGATCTTGACATTAAAAAAAGGAAATGCTGCCCCTAAAAGGGTGCAATCACATACTACAGATGAAAAGCAAAAAAGCAGTGCTGAAATCAATGAACTTATTTGAAGTATTTTTTTTATTTTTATTTAAGCTTATATTTGCTTCTATTTAAGCATATATTTAATTTTTAATCACAAGAGTGACACCAATAAGATTAATTTAGATAATTTAGTGATGAATTTTAATCACTGATGTTATAATCTCGAGTGGTCCGTTGCCTTCTCCATGTCAAGGTCTTGTTTTATTGTCGTCAATCAAGGTAGTATTAGCTCGGTTGGCCTCAAATCCACGTCACGTCACTGGTTTCGATTTTCCTTCCCACCACCTCGCCGAGGGTCACAAAAAAAGCTGGCCCACAATGCGACGTGATGCTAGAATGCAACCTCGTGGCTAAACGCCAGATATACGTGTACCGAACGGGGTGGCCCCCACGTGCTCTGACGTTAACCCACTTGCCGGTTGAGCGGTGGCAAGGGGATTGTCTATATGCATCCTCGTTGCTCTCCGATTAAAGGTCTGTTGTCATCGCTGTTAACCTTTTTCGTTGATTCCGCTGCGTGTTTGGTGATGGTGGTGGTGGTGGTGGTAGGGGGGGATTGTAGATGCGAGGCGCCGCCACCCTAAAGTAAGCCTGTTGGCTTGAACGGGTAGAGGAGGTGAACGCTCTTTTTGGGGTTGCAGGGGGGGTGTCGATGCTCGTCTTCTTCTTCCGTTATGCGGAGGGGAAATCCCTTCCGGCGACGATGTGGGCCGTTGCAGGAATGTGTCTCGACTGTGTCCCGCGACTTGTGCGGCTGCGCTTGGCCGCGAACGTGCATGCTCTTGTGCTTGCAGACATTGGCGTCATCGAGAAGGACTGGATTGGTAGGTTTTTGTTAGATGGCATTCAATTGACAGTTATATTGGTTGTATCCCGTTGATTAGCTTTAATTGTAAAATATTTGAAAAATAAGGGATGATTTTTGTTGAATCTCTATATTTTAGATAAAAAATTTATTGGTCGTCGAAATAATTTTTAATTCATAAATAAATTGCAGGATGAATTAACAAGTTTGCAATCGAATCAACAAGTTTAAAGATGTACAGTCCGTCAAGCCCAATATGTATTGAAACCGACTGTGGTGCATGTGGTCCCGGGTTCGATTCCCGGCGCAGACGCTTAATTCGATCGTGGGATATTGGTGAAAATATGCTTCTCATACATTGATATTGTTACACGAGGGGTAGAGAATCTCGTGTAGTTATTCACTTCAGGAATAATAATTAAAAAAAATGTTAAGTGCTATCTCTCTGCTAATGAAAATGAGCCATCAGATTTCATGGTGTGCTCTTTTTGAATTAAAGTGTAAGAGTGCTGGGAATAGAACAAATCCGGTCCCGCCGACGAGTCATCGGCGACAGCTTCGCTTTCTCACAGAGCATTCCGTTTCAGTTTGGCGCGTCCTTCCGCATTTTCGGCTACTGTGAAATGCGAATGGGCGGTGGGAGTTGGATGGGGGGTGGTGTGGTGGAAGGGCCGCAGTGCATAAGGCCATCGGTGGCAGGGGTAAGTTGGTGGCGGTGGCGGCGACGGCGGCGGTGATCGTGCCGCTCGGCGCCGAAATTCGTCTCCTTCTTTTGGCTGGTATATATTTTTTTTTTGGTGTGCGGGCCGTGTCATTGGCGCTCTGCGTCGCGCTCGTTCTGTTCTTCCATTTCCAAATATGTACATGGAGCTCTGCTTTCCCCCCACCGAGCGCTCCGCATCTTCTCGGTCTCTCTCGCTCACTTTGTCGTGGATCTCGCGGTGAAGGAACGCGCCACCACGAAGGTGAAACAATTGTGACGTTTGAAAAATAATTTTTGGGGGAATTGTTCCGGTTTGTCGCGAAACGGCTATCAGATTCCTTCCAACATTTTTTGCTATTTTTTAAGCCTGCAGAGTTTGCGGCCAAGTCGTCTGCGAATTATCTTTTATTTTTTTGTCGCTTCGTTTGTATTTTTGATATGCGTTATTTCGTTTGAAAATTTCGTCGTTCTGCTGTCTGATGGCACAATGTGGGACGGGGGGTGTACTTGAAATTTGTCAATACGGAAATCTCAAGAACCAATATCTAGCCAATATGGTATTACGTACGCAGAACTGGCTTTTTTAATTTTACCGGTTGCTTGACAACGATTTATGGCGCCGCTCTCAGCAATTTATGTCAACGTTGACAGTTGAGCCAATAAACGAAATTAAGATCAGGGGACTAGTTGGGGAAATAATTTCTTGAGCCTCTGAACGCTTTGAATTTGTAAAAGGATGTACAATTCAAGGTCATCCAGGTAGTACAATTCATGTTCGTTTCTCTAACCAAATGCTTGTTGTAAAAAACAAGTTTTTAGACTTGCGGCTTGCAAATAGTTGGGGAATTATTCCTTTATCAGGAAAAAAATAGCAAATTAGGTTCTGGTTACGTAATCTCGAATAAAAAAAATTCCGTTGCAAGCAGTTCCTCTCGCAGTATGCGAACCACTGGTTCCGAGGACATTTTTTAAACCCTGATTTGAGTTAATGCGTTTTTATATTTTTTATCGGCCACTGCAAGGCGATTTGATATTGGTAGCTCCTTTAATATTATCATTCGCCCAATCTCTTGGCCTGGGTCTTATCGTGCGGAACGATCAGTTGAGTTATTTTGCCATTTGCCGAGTCAATGGATGACACGAGGGGTACAGATTGATAGGTTAACGTTCAAGTCGAACGAAGAGCACAGTTCATGTCATCTCATTTGCGCATGGCAACAGCTGGATCACGTAATAGCGGAATTTATCCCTATCTGAGGGGGGGGGCTATTATCATCAAATGACCAGATTAAGGGTTTTCAATGCCCCTTGCATATTACCATAGCGAAACAAGATGCACCGAATTTTCCGTAACAATGTTCGATAGATACCTGGTGAAAATAAAATTGTTTTTTGTTTCATTTTGCGAGGATTAGCGACTAGACGACTAGCGAAAACGATTACTGGTATAATGGTTACATGAGCTGTTCTTGCTCGGGACACTGAGCTTCCAAGAATGGCTCTGAATTGAATCCAGCTAACGACCGTGGATAGTTAGTTTGTTGACTCCATTAATGAGAGCTTGTTTATTAAAATACCTCTTTTTGTTGCCATGACAATCATTGTTCGTGGCTTTCGTCTCGTGTTGCAACATGTTGCTGCCGAGTCTGTACCATTATGTCGGTGCCGTTCAATCGAACATACCTAGGTTGCTACGCTAGTTTTTGTTCGAACCTCGAATTTTTGTTTTATATTTTTATTTTTTCGGTTAGTATATTGATTTTTCCGCTGACTGGGCCAGAAACTTCAAAGATATTGATGTTTGGGTGCAAAATGGGGTTTTTTCTTATTGGACGAGATGTCAATTACGAATTTATGTAGCTTTCGTCGCTCAACCCCGGGTAGCTATTCTGGCGATGCTCTGGTAAAAACAATGAAAATTAAGAATTCAGTTATTGTTGTTATCGCTGCTTGTACGACAGCCAAACGAATTGAAGAACATGGTCGGGAATATCACCGGACATGACAGCCAATGGCCACAGCAAAATTACGAAGTTCTTTTAGATTTATTAGTGTTTTAATTTTGTTGAAACCACGTCTGCTTTCATTCGTTTTTATGCTGGGAATTAACATTGTAGCCGGTGCTGCGCTTATCTATAGAAAAAAACTCGCGGGGGCGCATCACTGTTGCCTCGCGTTTGCATTTTCGATGGTGCGATGATAGAGACCCAATCTTGACTTCTTTCGGTTGATAATCACACGCGTGGTGTGCACGTTGGTCAAGGCCGGTTTACTTGAACGGTTGCTGCGCGGAATTTTATATGCAGTCGAAGGATACGGTGGAAGAGACTTACTGGCGCTCAGTAGCTCAAGTCAAATAAAATGCAAGGATACGCCTTTAAAAATATATAGTTGCGAAAAATTAAGAAACATTAATTTTTTTATGAAAAATGACCATAAAAAATTCAAATGATTTTGGATTCTGGTAAAACGATACGAACTGCAAAGATTGAGTAGTTTTCCCATATTTTCCATTCTATGGTCTTTTCAATTAAAACGTGAGGCAGTTTGATGTATTTCTTACTGTATAATTCGATCTCCTAAATAAATTAACGCATCGATTGGAAACATTTTGCATTTGGGAGCGCTCATCGTTATTCCTCGCCCAGGACGCCTCTTTTTTACGAAATAGCCGGAACTCGTACATAAAACTTCTCGCCACGTTGACGCGCCACTTGTACGTCAAGAGTTGGTATACGCGGTTGAAACCAAAGGCGAGGGTCCATTCGATATAAGCTGACATTCGCGGTCTCGGGGCTTTGTCCTGGCGCTCGTGCTTACGGCATGCACCGAACAACTGACGGTCGAATCATGATGCTCGGGAAGGTCGATTGAGGGAGGTTCAAGTCTGACGCAGGCCCGAGCAATACGCGAATCATGACACTCGCATGGGACCAGGATTTATCGATCGGTTATGATCTGTGAGTGGAATTCGCTATGCAATTAAAATATCGTGTGTCATTTAAATTGAGCTCTAATTTTTTTTTGATTCCCGTCCATCATTTGCATTAATGGATCACCGGTGCGTGTGGGGATGGGCGTTAAGTCGTTTGATTTGGGAGTGGTGTTGGGATCAGTGAGAATGTTAATTTGCTGTGTACCGTGTAGATCAAGTTACAGGGGTTTAGTTGGTATCCTCTTGAGACTTACGCCCTGATGTAGTAATTTGGGGAATATTTTGTTAAGCGCCACCTATTTGTCCTATAGATCAGTATTGCGAATCGAATCGATATTTCAAAGTTCTTTGATGGTTGTTGCGTGGGATTGCCCCTGCAGAGCACAATACATTTCGTACCTTAATCCTATAAATAATGACCCATTGCACTGGGCGATGGATCACGGTCGTGACAGCCGATTTCAGAAACCGGCGGCCCTGTTTACAATTTGCTTTAAAAACCAGAATCATTCTAGCGCATGCTATATCATGTATGTCATGGTGCTCCTATACATTGTGCATGATACATGTGGCAAACGTGAGATGTTCCATAAATGCAATTGCTAAAGTTGCATTGCAATAATGACACTGTCAGTTCAGCTGCTAACAAATAAATCACCGAGCAGCCTTTTTTTTTTACCAATTTACATTACACGGTGAGGAACCAAAATGCAGTGTTGGGTTCGTTCCTTTTGAAAAGGAACTCGTTCTTTAATAAAAGCAAATGAACGAAGACGTTCCTCGTTTCTTCGATTTAGTAATTAAGAAGCAAAAATTGAGCTCGTTGCGGTAATCATTTAATTTTTTATCGCAATTTTCGAAGTAACTGTAACCATATTCCCAGAAAAATTCTTTGAAAATTTTTAGTTGTATAATGAAATAATTTTTCGCAGTTCATCGAGGGTGTCGCCATTTTCATTTGTATCTAATGGAACTTCCTAAATCCTTGTATATTCTTCAAAAAAAGGAACGGGGACGTTCTAACGTTCCTTTTTAGAAATAGGAACGAGGACGTTCCTCAGAAAAGAAACGAATTCCTTGAAACGACACGTTCCTACCCAACACTGTCCAAACGGCGCAATATACAGGGTTCATTTTCGGTTCTCGCCCAGCCTTATTAGTTTCGTTGCAAACCGGCCAGCATTAAAAGTCATTCATCTACGTGAACCCTTTTCTGCCATTAACCCCGTGTTCCCGTCCGCCTCAATCCCATATATAGAAAACCGCCCGCATAATAATAATAATAATAACTCTAGCCGCCGGGCGATCGAGTTAACAACGGCGATTATAAATCGTATCTACGTGAATGCACCTGTGTCGTGTGTCATAATGCCTGCGCGCGAGGGGTTCGTTCGGTGCTGCGCAATCTTACCCGCGCTCCGTATCTCGTTTTTTCATTTATTTATATATATTTTTTATTTGGGTGAAACCGACTTGCGAAATCTATACTGAATACCGTGTCCCACTTTGATTTTTCTTTTTCCGCCACCCTGCTGTTCTATTGTGCATTAGCATTGCGCTAAATGCGTATGTGTGTGTGTGTGCGTGTTGAAGTGGAGCTCCGACCAAATTCGCCCGTCCGACCCTCTATTGGTCTTTTAAACGTTTTTTTTTTTGTCGTTGGGGGTCGCTTTTGTGACTTCTGTACGTGAGTTTCAAAACCGAGGTCGTTCGTGTGCACCGCTCTCCGAGCGCGGATAAGCAAAATGGCGGCCTACATTGCTCGCTTTCATCGCTTGCTTCAAGCCCGGCCCACGCTTGTCGACCATACAGTACATGAAGGAATAATACCTGAATTGTTAAATATTGTCTCATTCAGAGATTTAGTACAAACAGCGTAGTGACGTAAATTTGCCTTCCGCAAGTGTCCACCGTCGTTCGAAAATGGCGCACAGCATGTGTCAACGTTCATCGTATTTTTTGTTAGAAAACTCCACACTGTATAATTATTTTACTTCCCGTGTTAACAAATTAGACTCCTTTGATCTAGACCTTATAACTCGTTGGCGTTTGTATTATCACTGTTGGAATTGACCGTGGCTGTATTAACCCTAGAGGAGTCTTAACACTGGAGGACATGTTTATTTGAGTGTGCCAGAAAGTTGTGGCAGTTTAAAAAAAAAAAAAATTGGCCCGTCAGTTTGGTTGTTTTAGCCCCCAAAATGATACTGTGGACATGTTTATTTGAGGGGTAGCAGTGAGTTGTGGCCGGTTAAAATTGTTGGCCCGTCAGTTTGGTGGAGTTTGGCAAGGTGTCGTCGTTGCCGCTCGCTGTTAATGCAATGTCACTTGCCAAAAGTTAAAATAAGATTTTTCCTCGTTATCAGGAGTACTGGGATTCACAGGTTGTTGTAAGACAAAATCTGGTAGCAAGTGTAGTTCACCCATTTCCCCACAGGGTCAGAGGCTCCGCGATTCGCATTCAATTTGTAATATGCATCTCAGCGCCACTGTCACTGTGGAGAGTATGTGAACTACACTTACTACCAGATTTTTTCTCTGGATCCCAGCAGTGGAATTTTTGGATTTCGAGCGAAGAAAATAGACGATAAAAAATTGGGGGAATTTTGGTATTAGGCATAGATCATTCAGAGCGCCCACATCATCATTTATTAATTAAATTTTTATTTTTTGTCTGTACGTAGATGGACAAATATATTTTGATATTTTCGATCGTTGAGAGGCATGCCCATGGTTGTGTTTATGTCTTTATGCATTGCTTTTAGTCTTTAAAATTTCCGTTTGAAGAAATAATAATATTGTTTTTCACCTGGTGACCACCCCCACTGACCTCACTTTTTTATTCTATAACCGAAGAGGACTGATTTGCCAATTGGAACGTCAACGACTGTCGCAACTCGTTCTGAGACCCGGTCTCAAATCACAGTTTCCCTGTTCGCGAATAAAACAGAAAATAGAATGAAGACAAACCAGTTATATTTTTATACTCGTATTATTAACGGGTGGTCGTTGTATAATTCGTTATTTTTGGCCGGCGCTTTATATAATGTACAGCGCCGCTTTCGTACACGGTTTCACGTTGCAGAGCAGCCATCATCCATCG
>JAUJYS010003371.1:0-13198 GCA_033995665.1 Melogona broelemanni | reverse complement strand
AATTAAATGAAATTAGAGTATAAATGATCCTTTTCCATCATTTTTCATCAGATCATGCTCAAATGTGACCCTGTGTAGGTTGTGGAATTAATTGGACAATTTGTAGCCATCCTGCCCAAAGGTGGCCAGTGGTGATCATTCTTTGATAAACAATTGCCAGTAATGACGCTCCGAAATTGTAGGTTCGAATCCATGCACAGGTGAAAAATTAATTAGAAGTAATTAAGAATTCGACCGATGCGGACAGGGTGTCGTGCCTGCTCTGTCGCCCGCGTCTTAAACGACGTAGAGCCACCACAAGAAATCGAACAGAGGTTTGGAAAGAGGACTAATTAAGAGCAGATTAAGTGCGAAATTCTGACGAATAAACCATTGTCAGATATGGTGGCTGAATTAAGAAAAGGGAATAATTAGAAAGACAAGTTTTTCATCGAGAAGAGAAGATAGTAATTAGCACGTTCTGTTTGGGAGAAGAGTACACAAGCATGTCTTTATTACGACCACTTCGCTTTTCATTTGTCTAATCTCCCTGATAAGTCTATAGGTTTCCCGTGTCAGAGAAAAAGAAAAGGTGACAAAAGAAGAAATGATCGAGATAGCGACGAGGAATAGGAAGAAAAGAAGAGGTATAAAACCAGACAACGAAATTAAGCAATAGTTTTGTGTAGGGTCTGGTAGTAGTGGTAGTGAAAGAGATATAACGGTGACTCGTCGGAGTGTGGGCTACAAAAGACCAGGCTTTTCTCGAGCACATGTATATCCTCCTGAGATCGGAAATCGAGCCCTCTGCTATGTAAAGCATAGAAATTGGTTATTTTTATGCCCGATTTGGGCAGTAAATTATTGCCATGCTTGGAGTTTTTTTCACGACTATTAAATTTGGAGAGGAGAAACAAATTATGTATCCGACAACGTATAGGCACGGGTTCCATTGTTTTACTTTTATTCCGAAGGAAGAAACATGTTTGTCGCCAAAAATATCTCAGAGGTCGGGAATCGAACCCGCGTCCCGGACATAGAAAGCAAGAACGCTTCCACGCTACCATTATGTTACCATAACCCCTTCAGGGTGGCTGCATGCAGGTATATGTTGTAATATTTAAAACGTTTTGGGACAGCATTGGTTAGTTAAGTTAAGTTAATTAAGTTCAATCGTTCAGTTCGACGTATTGCGTCCACCAAAAGGATCAAAAGCAAAATAGACACAACAAAAGGGAAACAAAAGGAAGTCACAGATATTTTTTGATTAAACCTTTAATATCGGTTCATTTGTTGGCTCTCGATGGTGTATTCAAGATCTCAGGAGCATTTGCACGAGCGTTCGTCAGAGTATCAAGATGAAAGTCGCGCGCGCACGAGAAACATATCGGATTACAGGCCAAACGCGCAAACATACACCAACGCTTCAACGGATACATTTATACTCCTATATAACATGTCGGACTGACACGGTATTTAGTCGACGCGCCCCCGCGCCGAACCGCCGACCAGCATCTCATAAATCCAACAAAAATAATAATAAAAATTGATCGCGTCACTGAATCCGTTCTTAATTACATTTTGAACACACGCATATCAGCGACACCAGGGCGACACAGCTGGCTGGCTGGCGTATGTTGGCGTATGTTGGCGTGTGTTGGCGTTTTTGATATTGCGTTGCCGTTTGGTAAGGTAGGCCCACGATGCAGAATGATTGCGTCACAGCGGTGGGCTGAGCGCATCGTCCGAATTACAATATCTAACCGTCGACGATGGCACCGCGTTATAAATGTTTTTACACTGGCTCGTTCGTTTTTTATTTTGCTTCGGTTGCCATTTTTTTTTTTGGTGAGCAGAAACAAATTAGTGTTAGCTCATTTTAGCATCGCTTTGCTGCTTGATGCCCACCTTAAACTCATTAGTTGCAGTTAAACGGTTTTCAAATCAAATCAGTTTTTCAGCGATATAACGAGCCAATGTAATAACTATAACACCTTGAACGCCACTGTGGACGAATATCATCGCTTGCCGAACCGAATCATCAGTAGAGAGACCCCCGCAAACTTATGTGCACAAACAATAATACCCCCGACAGCCACCCTCCCTCGCCCAAATCCTATCGCCCACGCGTTAGCTCCGATCTTCTCTCATAGAATTGCGCTATAGCTCTGCATCCAAGAAACGATACCCTATTGTTCCCCATATTTGCCCGGCACACTCATAATGTTCAATTATAACTCCGCTGTAATGATGTCAGCATTCACTCGTTCTCCTTTTTTTTTAGCGCAACGATAAGCAGAACGCGTAGACGTAACTCTCTGTTTAATGATGCCGTCACATTCAGACTTATTCATATATTTTTTTTGCCGTAGCGCGTATCAGATTAATGATAATTATTGTGGCTAAGTCTCTCCGCTCAAGTTTGTTACGCCTATGTGGATGGATGAAGAAAATGAGAAAGGGGAAAAAAAATTTTTTGATTATACGATTGCGTTTATTTTCTTTCACGATTTCGACTCCATTACTGAACTGGTTGAGAAATGCGAACATCATTACTGGAATTGTACGAACGAATTTGCAGCGTTACGGATAAGGTTTTCGCGCGCTCTTTTTTTTTCTACAATTTTTCATTTGCTTTTTATGATAAATTTCACGTACAACCGAAAAAGGCTTGATAAACTCGCGCATTTATTAATCACTACAGCAACACTCAATCTCAAACTGTGTTCTTTCGAACTTTCAGCGATTTAGACACCAACTTGATTGAGAGGGGTGGGGGAGTTTTTGCTTTCGTGATCACCGCCATTTTTTAAACACAGAACGAATGGTCGGACTATTGAAAATAAAACGCAACCCTCCCACACAAGCCGGATTTATAAAGTGTTCTTGATATTGAGCCAATGTCTTCCAAGAACGCAATTTCTTTCATTTGCAATGTACAACAGCGACGCGCACGTAGCTAAGATTCGTTTAATCTCTTAAAGTTGACATCGGCGTGTCTATTCTTGAGCGCGAACATCACACACGCAGAGCCAGAGAATGTGTTTGTGTAGGGAGGGGGAGAAAAAAAGAGATGGGAGAGAACGCGAGATATTTTATCCATAATCTCGTTCGTATATATAGATCCACGTGCAACCAACCATCTACACGAAATTACGTTTTTTTTCCTTTGGCGAAATGTACATGGGATTTATTATTAAAATCTAGCTGCCTGTTATGCAATATTATGTACACACACACAAATTCGGCACGTCAAATTATCTTTCTAGCCGATTTCCGCCTATATACAAAAGGCCTTTTCAGATCTGCTTCGTGTAGATGAGCCCACGCCAACATGAGCATAAAGAGAGTTCTTTTTCGAGTGCTTTAAATTATAAGACGTAGGATGAGGAGGAGGTGGTTCCGGGTGCAATTTGTGCTGCGGCGAAGTCGACTTTCAAAACGACAGACAACACAAGTTCGTAACGGGTAGGCTTAAATGCCACGTGGGGACGAGAATAAATCTGTCTACCTGTATTCTCGAATTTGGTGGTGACTTTGAAAAAATCGAATTTCGACATTCTTATACCAAATAGTTTACATGTTTAATTACAAGTCATTTTGGTGCAAATTTTAAAAGACTAGTTCATGAGCTTTGCATTACAGTACTTCGTGTATTGCATTTATTTAAGCTCGAGAATCATCCCGTTTCGGTCTTGTCCTTGACTTGTCAAGATATTGAATTTTAAATGGTCATTACTGCTAAGATTATTGATACGTTTTAGTGTAAATATTTGAGATCGTTCGAACTGACACCGGACTGAGTTTTTGGTTGACCAACTTGTTTACTTGTTTGGCTTACATCTGATTGATGCCGGATTACCATGGAAAACCACCCTGGAAAATGTAACATAAATTTTGAGACTACGGCTTTTTAAGTCTATGGAAGAATATTACAATTTACGATTAAAGTTACTGTTATAATTTTAATTACAAAGTATTTGTTGGATGAATTTTGAATTCGCACTAGGAAAATACCTAAATTTCCATTACGTAGAATCTTGAACAGTGTAGCACGATTTAATAGAAATTTCATCGTGAAATCTAAGCTGTTACTTTTCCTGTTTACGAAACTGGTGTTGACATTTTCACCGTGAGCTGTATTCTCGACCACGAATTCCGACGTCCCCCCACCAACCAAATCGCATTTTCTGTCATTTCCGCTTAAAACCCCGCGCGGCGCATGCGCACAACCATAAAAGTATAATGGGTCTGCACGTGTCACTATGGCATGCGCATTCGTGAAAGAAAGGAAGGAGAAGAAGGAGGAGGAGGCGTATAGGTGGCGCTGACGTCTAATTTAATAAATCTGAATGTGCCAGCTGGTACCATAGGCAGTTGTATCCAGAGTCATTGCGAATAGTCGGTTCTCGGCGCTTCGATGGGATGAGGGGGGGGGGGGCAAGAGGGGCGGTTTCAAAAAGTTTGCAGATTCCAAACACCGGCCGGGGGCGCAAATGGGTTAACAGAATCGCTGACCCCACGTATTGTGTATGCGCATTGGTTCCATTTGGAAGACAGTATTCTCAATATTTTACGTTCATCATTCCACGTTCATCGCAAGTGTCCCGAAATCTGCTACCACATTGTTTTGCCATATACAATTTACGTCCATCTTAATTTTTTGGTCGCAATTTTATTTCTGTTGTCATCAAATTATGAATTAAAAATATATTTTGAAATACATGTATGGAATTTTGAATTTTGTAAAGAAATAATGGCTACGCTCGAATATAGCATTTTGAAATTAAAAAAAGTGTGATTCTGTTTAAAGATTCAAAATCGCTGTACAGAAATTAAAAAAGAAATGGTTATCCGAGATGACCAAAAAAATTTACATCGCTGCGCTTAAATCCAAAAATAATTCGAAAATATAAAATGTAGCAGAGCGCGGATTGCGAATTGGTGGTAGAGCCCTATAATTTGATGCCTGCCAAATATCAACATCTGCGCCAACATGTACCACGAAATGGTTCAAGAGCTCGAACTCCCCCGATTCATTCGAATCCACAATTGTTGCGATTCCCGCTCCTTTCCGTCATATATATTGCTTATACAGAGGTAGGTTTTTTTTATATATTTGTTTTCCATTTCGAGTTTCCCCTTCGCCCACCATAATTTCTGAACTTATTTATTGTTGTCATTGGCTATTGCCTAACGTTGCATTCAATTTTGAAAGTTTTCCTTTACCATATACGAGCTAAATTCTAAGTGTTCTTTCCGGATTCAGATTCTGGATAGCAATTGCTTCAGCATAATGCACTGTAGAAAGTAATATCTCTATTTTGAAATGGTTATCCATCCGCCAAAGATAGTCAATTTCATAAATCATCAATTTCATAGAGATATTCATAATTTTCTTTAAATTTTTATCCAATTCGTAAATATTTTCGTCAACTCCATAAAAATGATATTTTAAGATGCTCCATGAATCTTTAAAACATGTTGCTTGATTTAAATGACAAAAGCTTGAAATTATGATGTTACTTTCTACAGTGCTACTGGCTATATTTTGAATTAATCAACTGCGAATTAAAATTTAGGTTTTAATTAAATTTAAGTTAAAAATGTAACCAATTTATTAATATCGGCTTTGTTAATGTACTATTTATTAATTTGTTGAACAATATCTTATCGTTTAATCTGAATAAACGAATGCGAGATCGCCTTACAAGTTTACCCTGAATTGGTTGAATTCAGATGCTTGTTATCGATATCCAATAGCTTTTCCTTGTTTGATCGTTTAGAGCGATATCGTCAAGTTGTCAACCAGTTTCTGAACAACCGGTTATTTAAAGGAATAACCTATACGTAATATGTTACCCACCTTTTTAGGCGGGACAAAAATAAGAAATGGCGTTCAGGATTAGCATTGTGACAACAATCTCGGGGGTGGCACTACATGAGAAAGGGAAGGCTCGAAATGGTACACCGTCAATCTTTCGACGAGTGATCCTTCTTGATGAGCAGCGTCTTGGAGGAGGAGCGCGATCGGATGGTGACCTTTGGCAGCGAGGGCAGTTTCCCGTGGATGGCGCGGAACGGCGACTTCCGGTTGGTGCTCTTCTCCTTGCCCACAGGCTTGAAATATAGGATCTCAGGCGTGCCGGTCACCTTGTACTCCTTGCCGGCCGACGCCGTCTTTGAGTTGGCCTGGTTGCCGGACGACTGCTTGTTGTTGTTGCTGGATGAAGATGAGCTGGGCGTCGTCGCCGACTTCTTACTCTTGACCACGCTACCACCGCCACCACCACTGCTTCCGGTGCTACCGATACTTGAACCACCTGGAGTGGCCGGTGATTTGCTGGATCGCTCCTTGGTTCCGGGTGGCGCCTTGCTGGTGGTGGGCGTGGCCGCCGGCGAGGTGGCCCTGATGGACATGGAAGCCAGCACCTTGTTGATGACGCCGCTGTCTCCGCTAGGCGAGGGGAGACTGCTCAGCGATCCGGCACCGTGCCGGCTGCTGCTGCGGCTGGCGCTGCGCGGCATGCTGCTGGAGGTGGTGGGCGCGGCCGCGCTGTAGTCGTACGGCAGGCGGTAACCGTGCGAGGAGGAAGGGGTAGGCGGGGTGCCGACCTGCTGATGATAACGCGAGTGATGCTGGTGACGGAGAGATGAGGATGCTGGAAGAACTAGCGGCATACTGGTGGAAGATGACAAGGAACTGGTTTTCGACGAGCCCCCCAACGAGGTGCCCACCGTGGCGAAACCGTGGTGGCCTACGAACCGATGCGTATTGCGTGACGGCGACTTCGACGAGTGACGAGAATAAGCGCCCGTGGAGGCGCTGACCCGCGTGGCGGAGACCGACGGCGAGCTGACCTCCAACTCGGGAATGGAGTGGTAGCGGTGGTGGCTGTTATGGTGCGAGGCGGATGCGGAGAGGGCGGCGGACACGGAGGCGGAGGCGGTGGCGCCTCCACCTCCCCGTTCGTCATAGTCGTGGTGATGGTGGTCGTGATGGAAGTGGTGGTAGTGGAGGTGGTGATGGTGTCGGTGTACGGGAGGCACGTTTACGGAAGCGGCCACGGTGGAGGCGTAGGAGGAGGAGCTGAGCGAGGTGAGGCGGCTGGTCTGGCTGACGCTGTGGCACAAGGAGATGGTGCGGTTGCTGCCGCCCACCGCCCCGCCCGTGGCGCCCAGCACCCCCACGCCGACGCCGCCGCCCGTCATCTGCTTGAGGCGCAGGATTTTGGTCCGGCAGATGACGCAGCGTAGCGGCAGGAGGCGCTGCGAGACGGCCATCTGGATGGTCTTGACGAAGCACTTGCGGCACACGACGCAGTGGCCGCACGGGAACGTTTGCATAGATGCTTTGGCACTGATGCACACCACACACTAGAGTTTGGGAAGGACGACGGAGATTGGGGAATGGGACGCGGGAGATTGGTAAGAGAGAGGGAGAAAAAAAAATCGAGAAACGAGATTAGGAGAAATGTAATCGCAAGGAGAAATACAAGAGACATGTTCGATTTAGGAGAAAGGTATTTTGCACGTCGTCTTAAACTAACAAGAACAATGCTAACAGGAATTTAGGACAGAGCCTTATTAAATTCTATTCGCCATAATATACTAATCAATATGATATTAATCTATATAACGATGTTAATTAATAAAAATTCGAAATATTCGTTAATTGTAAAAAATTTATTATAAAACTCTATAATAGATTATTTAAAATCATCAGTTATTTTCAAAAATTATTATTGTTATAAAACTGGTCATCGCACAGAAAATCAGGGGTTTAGAGTTTTAAACAATAGGTAGGAATTACTGAATGTTTACTATAAATAATTCATTATTCTGTGGATGTAACCCTTTCATTTGCCTTCAATCGACATTGTTCCCAATTTAACAATTTATGTGTTCGTTGTACAAAGTGTTATACATGAAGTGAAAGAAAAGGTTCGTTATACATAGCAAGGTTCGTTATACATGAAGTGAAAGAAAAGGCAGAAAATAGGAGAGAATGGAGAGACATATCCCACTGCTGTTAAACCAGTCCCAGGACTTATACAAAGTGGAGTAGAAATTTAATCGAAATATGTGTCAATAGTTCAAGAACGAGTGAGGAATATGTTAAAAAAAGCGTCGTTGTTTTCAGTAAGCGTTGGTATGGCACGAATCAAGGTTGTTATATCATATCTAAGAACCTTGTGCACGAATTATCCAGATGCTCTGCCGAAACACCGATAGTGGTGTACGCAGTGATTGCAAAATAACAGGAGCAGTAAATAGCGAAAGCCATAATGTACAATGTCTAATTTGGTATCATTACGTCAATCTATATATGCTTTAGATGCTTTAGAGAATATTATTTTTAAGCACATGCCAAGCTTTGTGCATTTTGGATGGTAACTTTGCTCAAGATAGCGAAAAACAAATTGGAACTGTTTTCTATTACTGCGCACTAGAAGTTAGCGAAATGCTCGGAACAAAATGTTCGGGCAATTTTTTGCCAATAGCAGTTGTTTATGCTGCTGTCGGAAGAAATAAACTTTGCTGGAACCACTTTTATCTCTCTACAACGTCTACTGAAGTAATTGACGTCATAAAAGAAATCCCCCCGTTTCAAACCCGATATTCATCGGTCGCTGCCACCACAATAGCGCGGCTTTCGTCTAATGGCATAATAATGACAACGTGTGCGACGGGACATAAAGCATGGACTTGCGCCATATGGCACGGGTCAGTGGCGCTTGTCTCGATGTCCCGGGTCTGGAGTGTCTGGAGCTTAATGAAGCTGGGAGAGCAATTATTTTAGTCGATAAGTGGAAAATTAGCGCGGACGGACTTTAGATTTTAAATAGCGGGAAGCTGCGAAGTTTCTCGTCTGCTATTGCCGATGAGGAAAGTATCGACTCATCAATTTGTATAGGAACCATTCCGAATTCAATGGTTCGCTGATTGATAGAAAACCATTGCCGGTGTGGTGCCCACCGCCGTTAGAGGTCGCCAGCGCCTACGTCTTTTGCACGTGACCACGTAATGGCGCTGTCAGCCGCCGGCAACAGTAATGGCCGACAGTTTCCGTTATTGTCAAGAGTGGCAGGCCATATTGAACGCCCAGATTTCCATGCCCACTCCACGTTAAGTTATACGAAGTGCTTTTTGAACTGGTGATTTATTCAGATCTCTGTTCGCTCAACTGCGTTGGGAAATTGTAATCTAGCGTTCCTCTGTTCCGTACATACTGTTTGGAGACAAGAAATAAAATCCAGTTTTGTCGTTCACGATGCAAGATCAAAATTACGAATTAAAATGGTATTCTATAGTTTGCAATTTTACAAGTAATCATGCTGCAATGCTTGATGATTGCTTTTTTGAATTTCTCAAATTCTGTTTTCTGTTGGCTCATTAAGCAGCAATCATGTCTTTAGGTTTATTTCAAGATAATAATGTCGACTGCGCATGTTATATTTGACATCGCAGTGATATCAGGCGAATAACGTTTCATCAGGCCGAACGCTTTTCCACTTGGAAGGACAAAGTAAAAATGTATAAGCCAAAGTGATCTTTTTTTTGTGCGCGCCATCTTTTTTATTCTCGGTTAACTCATCAACATTTCACGCCGAATTACCCGCGGTAACGAATGAGCTTTAAAGTTATTCGGTCGATTCGTTCGGGGGGAAACGGAGTGAAGGGTATACAGGATGCACATTTTTTGGATCGGCGAAGTTATTCTTTCTTTGAGATGATTTCTAAGGACAACCTCCTTGAAATTGAAAAGAAATGTCCCGAAACCGGTAACACTGTTAATAAAACGGCTGACAAATGTAGCGCATCTACAAGTTGGAAAACTTTACCGGAAACAAAATGGCCGACTTCCGAAATGCTCGTCACATTACGGACTCTAGCATCCCTTATCTGGTCCATAATAAAATAGCGATTTTGATTATTTCTGTTTTTCGAATCTAATATTATTCAACGAACATATTTTTACGTTTAGAGCATAATCAATAACATGCTCTTTTTCGAGGTCTGACGTCATCCTACGTCAGAGTGATGTCACGTTTCCCAGCGTAAAATACTCTAGTGTTGAGAAAATTATGTCACACGTTACGTCCTGTTACTTCTAGAGCTTTCCTGCTATTTTGAATAGTGCTGCCCGGCTTGAAAGATACAATCTCTCAACATTAAGATACTACATTTTCAGGGAGCAAATTGCGAAACTGTTTATGCACGAGGAAAAATAATTAAACTACGAGTATTACTTTTTGGTAATACCGGAGTTGGCCGGGGTAATTGTATGTATGGTGGTTAAAGTTGGGACTCGTCCTTTCGTCTTTATCGGTTCTCCCCAATGACATCATCGCCACCTTCCTATGTTTCCTGGAGATCGGATTCGTTCTACAAGTGATATACCCAGCTACCCTAAAGGTGTCGGAAGGTTTCCTAGCTGCGCCCGTACAGGCAACTCAATTACACGGCATTAGCGTCGAAAATGACTCCCTCGGATGAAATTTTGACGGGCCCAGAGCCAATGTTTAATGTGTGCACTGACTGATGTAACACCGCAGGCCACCGCACCGTGAGCCCATTTGGACCCGCGCTTCGAAATAAAAAAGGAAAAGCGCTCCATTTTTTTGTTATCCGGGAGCGCCATAAATTTCACGCCAACCGAGTTTTTTTTTATTAGTCATGCGGATATTCCTCGTAATTATTTACTAGGAAACCTTGTCTCAACTCGGCAAACAAGTTCGGCATTAAGAACCCTTTAAATTAAATTACGTCGTCAATATTGCTGACACTACCGGAACTTAATTTCTGTTGCAGTTGCTAACTGTACAATTGGTTGAATGCGCTTTAGATCCGGATTTATGAATTGTTAAAATCTGAAAGCCCTTTCATAGCTCAGACATTTTAATAGATTATTGTCTCAATAGATACATCCTATAATACTAAACAATAGATCTGCAATTGCCTTTGTGCATTATGGGTCAATATTGGTGCGCTCTCGTGGCGTAATTCATCGCATTGCTTGGGCTGACCAGAAAGCTATTATTTAAATTTTTCTTACTATCGCCCATTAATGGTTATTACCCGTTTCCAGCGCTCCTACCAGTCAATTAGGTTTTGGTGGATAAGTCACTACTAGTAGCAATGCGTTATAGCTTGCTAAATGACGAAATGTGCGCCACCCAGTGATAAAGTGCAACGTTTGAAAATTTTAGCCACATGTTTGTGTTAGTCTGTAGGCTTGAGCTATTTATCAATTAGCATTATCCTGGCATATTTGTAACTTATCCATCATTTGTGTCCTAACTTTTGGGAGGTGGCGAATTTTTCAGCACTTAACGTGGTATGATCTACTTCTGTTTATATTAATGGGTATTTTGGTTGTAGTATTTGGCAGTACGTGACAGGGCTAAAAGAGTTACGCACATATTTACAGCCTCAGCATTTCTTTCGCAACATATACGGATCATTTCCGGTATGTACGGCATATGTTGGCAACTTTTTTTTATCTAGCAAGTCATCTCGAAAACGCTGTTGGAAAAAAAAAGTGATGTATTACAACAGATTAGGACTTCGATCGGAGCGACGATTATTGAAGTTTCTTTTTGTAGCCAGTAGTCCCCAGTCATCGCTCATTCGACATTTTTAGATTCCAACCTTTCAAGTGGCATTTGGGATCGACGTTGCACATTCGATTCGCGTTGGCGCCTCTCAAACTTTGGTCTGCGTTGCTAATTCGTTTGTATCGATTAATTTGCGATCCGAAAACGTTGGAAACAGAATTTGATGATATAAAAAATGTATTATAATACTCTGAATCAAAAAGAATCATTTGGATGCTCACAAAATAATTTTCGAGCAGGATCACCAAGGTCCTGATTTTGGTATTTATGACGCCAAACAGTGTGTGAACCACTGCACTAAACGAATACCCTCTTTCGCATCTCGACGCAATCGATAGTCTAGACCCGAAGATTTTTCCATTGGAACTTTTCATTCACTTAGTACAGTGTTGTCGGTAACATGTAGGGGGAATATTCGTTACCCCGATCATTAATGTGACGTAACATTTTCTTTTTAACGCACAAGGTCCGACGAGAAGGATTAAACGTGTTTGCATGTTCACACCTGAGACCCCAAGCTGAACCCAAAAATTTTCCTCGAAATTTTTGTCTCCATTTCATCTAAATAAATCGTATCCTCGTTGAGTAAGGGGGACTCAAGAGAGTTGATGTAAATGGATAGCGCGACTAAGATTCCGAGGTCGTAGGGAAATGTCAGTCGTTTATCTGGCATCATTAATCACCGTGCACGTGGAGCAGAGATCGATTGGTGGCTTTTTCCCCTAGATGGAGATCACACTCCCTATTCATTGATCTTCGTTCGAACGATTTGATGGATCAAAGTGTCTGACGTTGCACTGTGATTGCAGGTATTGCCCCCTCCTCTTTCAGCATCCACTCACTAATGATCCTAAAGTGGATGTTGATGGCATAGCTTGTGGTGCCCTCTGCTGGCCCACCTGCCAATTTTTTGTATAATTTGGCTGGCATTATTTTCCTCCAGTGTCGTAAAACCAAATGTCACAGAAATTGGTCGCAGGCGAAAAAATCATAGCAGTGCCATCTAGTGAAATTTCAATAATTCTTATTATGTGTTCTGTATCCAACTTCGTTAATTATTGTAGTGATATGTGATACTAATTCATTTCCGCATTTTTCAGGGCGTTTCAATAATTGCTTTATTTTTGCGAAGACTTATATTAGTTCGAATGGATTCCAATTTGCATGGTGGGAGGGGGGTCTTTATTTATTTAGTATGTAAAATTTCTTAAAACTTGATTTTAAATTTCGAATCTGCACAATATTTGTAATCTAGTCGGTAGAGACAGACTTATACAGATCTGGTATACGATTATCTCGCGCTCGATTCCCGGTTCAGGCTCTCGTTTATTCCATGATCTCTGGGTTCTGGTGAAAATATGTCCCTCATCGAGAGGAGGAACCCCTTCAACATAGTATGTTATGTATATTATTTACAGATCTACAACCGAATCATTACCGCTATATAAAAAAAAACAAAAAACGTTCATAAAACAAAATTTAAGGAGGCAGAAAAAATTCAGAATTATTTGTACGAACCGATGGCTCAGTGGGTATGGGGACATGCTACGAAGCCAACGATCCCGGGTTCGATTCCCGGCGCAGGCTTTCGTTTATTC
>JAUJYS010003370.1:0-13200 GCA_033995665.1 Melogona broelemanni | reverse complement strand
CTCAGAAATGATGAAATCCAGTCTAAAACCTGTTGGCTGATGCCATATCCATCAGCTTTTACCAATAATCTTTGATGTGGGATCTTTAAATGTTGTGGGATCATTATTGCTTGAATTTTTATGGAGAGTATCAAATTTTTTATATCAATATACAGTATTTACTTTTTTTTTTAAAATCCCCTTAAGAGTGCTGCGATAATTCCTTGAATTGTCGAATACTGGGAAGATAGCATTTCGTTGAACATTTATTCAAATCGATTGATCGATATATGGCAGCATTTCCGTCCCATTTCAAATATTAATTGTGATTAGTTATTGATAGATTTATATGCCAGGTATTACAAAGTATAAAAAAATTGTGCCGATTCAAGCATCTAGTGATAATTTCTAGAAGTTATATTGATAAAAGTTAGGGAGATTGAAATAAACCTTAGAAACACAATAAAAACCAGAACATCAATAAAAGTAAAAATAAGTTCGCATAAATGCATTTGTGCGAACTTATTTTTACTTTTATATTAATATTAACTTTATTATATTAATTTTATATTAATTATTAATATTAAAATTATAATATTAACCAATGCAAATTAAAATTAAATACGTTTTGTTTCAGTTGAAATAACTGTGTCACTATGCCGATGGCAATCTCCGCATTATTGCATCTGGTAGTCAGTGTTACAACCAGCGGTAATTAGGCGAAACCCTTTGACAAAGTAATAGCGGAGCAAGAGGGAAAAAAAGATAAAACGTTTTTGTTGCCGTCCACATGAGTCGTTGACTTTCATCATGTCATATTCAAATAGGTGGTTGTGGAGTAGACAGGTGTGGTAGAAATCAGGCAGGCTTGCTGGAAACTTTTATAACAGTCCACTAAATCTGTCAATGACTTTCTTTGTGCCACATTCTAATTTGTTGTTGCCGTCGTATGTCGAAAACCGTTTTGGCAAGCTTGCTTGCGCTCTTAACTAATCAGTTCGATATCTTTTTCCAGCCAAAACATCACAAATGGAAACGACAGAGGGATTCAAGACGTATTATTAAAGTAGGAACAATACTGACAGTTTTGTTTTCCAACTGCGATCGGATTCGTCTTGCAAGATGGCCATGAGGTTCTACGGTCCACCACCACCACCACCATCTGATACCTAAGTACAGCACCGGCGCAAAGATGCATTTGTTCTGATAAAGAAGCCCCGCAATTAAAAGTGAAACTGCAGACGCACGCCAAAATGTGTTTCATCACACATTTGTCGTCAGGGTTAAGTATATAGTCATTTGCTACACCGAATTTGCAGTGTTGGATTCGTTCCTTTTAAAATGAACCCGTCCCAGTTCCTACATACTGTCACGACCTTGACAAATTGGCTTCACGAATTTTTCAAAACTTCTTAAACCCCCAAAATTGTATTTAGCTAAGAATAAGAGACTCAGAAATAAAACAACTGTTCACTCAATAATAATGACTCAATGCTCAAATATTTATTTTTTTATAAAAACAACAAAGCATCAAAGCACCAAACATTACCAGCTTATTAACTCCCAAGAATATTACTAAAATTAAAATAGTTGCTACTACAACACAAATCCTGAAACCAATCTCAAACATAACAGAAAGAAGATCCACTACAACAAACTGAATAGACCACCTACAAACTTTCCCAATCCAATTCCTGTACTCATAAAACTCCCAAAATGTGATTAATAACTTACTGAAGAGGGGGCAATAACTCACAGCCACTTACAAGGCAAATACGATTTTTATGTGTAGGACTTAATGAAGAACAGGTTAAGGCTGTCAGCCTTATTGGCTAGCCCTTCCCTTAGATGGCACACTCAGCTGGTCTGTTCCCTTTTTAAACTAATTTTCAGAATTAATCTGATACTGGTCCAGTTTTGGGGAAAATAGGACTTACACCCAGTTAGACAAGTTTACAGTATATAGTTAGGCCATAATTTAATTGATCCCTGTTAATCTTCCCAGACTGAATTTTGCAGTCTTCTAACAACTAATTTTGAGACATTCTGAGACACCTATTACTTGACCTATCTCAGTCTCACCGAAGTGTAACCAGGTCTTAAAATCTACGTGGGAACCTGACCAGCTACTCTGGTACAACAAGTTCTTTCTATCAAGCAAATGACCTTTCTCAGACTCACAAGTAGTGTATCCAAGTCACTCACTCTACTATGTAGCTCAGCTTGTCTGAGGCATCCAGCTAAAATGACTAACACTTGACCTATCTCAGTCCCACTGAAGTGTGACCAGGTCTTAAAAGCTGACAAGCCGGCTTCCCAGTCTTGCCCCCTACAAAGGCTAACACTTGACCTATCTCAGTCTCATCGAAATGTAACCAGGTCTTAGAAACTACGCAGGAACTTGACCAGCTATTCTGGCGTAACAAGTTCAGTTTGGCTAACACTTGACCTATCTCAGTCTCACCGAAGTGTAACCAGGTCTTAAAAACTGACAAGCTGGCTTCCCAGTCTTGCCCTCTAAAAAGGCTAACACTTGACCTATCTCAGTCTCATCGAAATGTAACCAGGTCTTAGGAGCTATGTAGCCCAGCTAACCTGGAACTACTACAAAAAAATGTCTCACTTTGTCTCATTAAATAAAATTTGTCTCAACTTTATACTCACCACCACCATCCAGTTTCAGCAACAGCAATAGGACATCGTCAATGCCCTAATGGCAAATCTTATCTTTTCCATGGAACAGCTCTAAGTACCCTATTGGTAAATTTTGAAATCTCTAAATTCAGTTCACTTGAGCTCTATATAGAGCCACCTTCCCCTACACCATCCAAAATCAAGAAGAGAAAGAATGGCTGCTTGCAAGCCCTTTTATACTTTTGGGCTGGCTCCTCCCTCTTATCAGCAGCGCGCGCGCGCGCACCAATCACAGCAAAGAGTTTTGGCGCAAAATTTTCATGCATAGCTCCTCCCCTTTTCGAAACATGTCAATTATTTTGTGTTTGTCAAATCTGGGGAAATCGATTTTAAAATTACAAATATTCAATCAATTAACACCAAATTAAAATGGGTAATACTACTCAGTGTCCTCTGTCTAATACATTTTTCCAAATTGAAATCTGAAAACTACAACAAAACTTATTAAGCAAACAAGGGTGAAAGTTTGAGTTTCCTCTCTCCAAAAACTGTCAAGTCATCAAATGCTGCATCTGAAAAAAAATCGAAAACATGCAAAAATCGAAAATATCACTTTTTACTAAAAACCTTGTAACTCAGGCTAAAATCAATATTTTTAAATTCTGTTAACACTTTTTAGCATCTCCACAAAATTCCGCATTCATTGATGCTAAACACTAAATGGTCAGCTCAACCTAGGCTAGTTCAAATACAATTTTAAAATGAAATTTCGAAATAACGTAACTTTAAAACTGTAATTAGGACCACTTTCGGTCATCTGATTACTTCTTAAATACCACCATTCTTTTCCTCTCATTAATCCGCTTCTAAATCAGTTTACAGAATGTCAAAAAGTTGACCAGGGCCTTCAGAACATCCAAAATGGTGAAAACCACAGAAATTTGAATAAGCCTATGTGAATCATGACTCAGCATATTTTCCAATAAAAATTAATAAGTGCTCGAAATTTACTTTAATCATTAAAATCAATATACCAAACAAAACGTCTCAGTGTGCTCTTTTAGACCATGTAAAACTCTTCTGGCATTTGTCAAAAGTTTGACCCTCAGAACCCTAAGCCTACTTTCGGCCATGTGGTGATTCAGTCACCCATGTTAAGGTATTACCTTAGCAACATGCATCACTCTCATAGAAGTGAAGCAACAAGTAAAACATGACAAGTATTCTCTCAATGGCGCTTTTTTGTAATGCATTACTAACATTTCCAGGACCATTGACCAACAGGAAATGCAAAGAGGGTGGGCTGGCCAAACTTTGAAATAGGACAGCTGAATGAAGGATTGACCAATCTACAATATTTTTACAGATTTGGAAAGGTCTCGGGGAGCTAGAGCAGCAAGCCCGAGCATCATTTAAGAAAAAGTTACTCCTTCCCAGCACAAATGGGTCGTCCAGCAAAAAGTGCCGGATTGGTTTTACTTGGCTCTGGAATGGCCTAGAACTTAAAGTTTGGTATTTTCCTGCTAGTCTCAATAAACCACACAACATTACTTTGGCACATTTTTGACTAACACCATCTGAAAACAAAATTCAAAATTAGGACATGACAACTTTTAATAAATTAATAAGTGCTTGGAATTTTCACCAATTAATAGAATCAATACACCAATCAAAAGGTCTGAATGTACTATTTCAGAAAATATAATGTTTTTCTGACAAATATTAAAGTCCTGACTCCCCAGGACCCTAAGCCTACTTTTGGCCATGTGGTGATTCAGTCACCAATGTTAAGGTATTACCTTAGCAACAAGCATCACTCTCATAGAGGTGAAGCAAGAAGTAAAGCATGACAAGTATTCATACAATGGCGCCTTTTTGTAATATCATACTAACATTTTCAATCCCATCAACCAACAGGAAATGCAAAGGGGGTGGCCTGGCCAAACTTCGAAATACTCCAGTCTAATGAAATCTTAACCAATCTTCGATATTTTTACAGATTTGGAAAGGTCTCAATGAGCTAGAGCAACGAGTTTCCCCATTATTTAAGAAAAAGTTGCTCCTTCCCAGCACAAATGGGCTGGTCAGCAAATAGTGCCGGATGGGTTTTATTTGGCGCCAGAGTGGCCTAGGACTTAATGTTTGGTGTTTTCCTGTTAGTCTCAACAAACCCCATAACATTATTTTGGCACCTTTTTGGCCATCACCAACTGAAAACAAAATTCAACATTAGTAGTCCCCCTAACCTGGAAAACTTTGAAAAGTTTTCTGAAAAGTTACTTTTTAGAACTTGAACTTGATCTCTCTTACTCAAGTGCATTATATTAAACATCTCTCCAAACATACCATTTATGAATAACTAACTCTTTGATCTCTAAACTTTAGGTTTTAAAATTCAAAAACAAGCTTTAATTACTCAAACACTTTACAGATTCCTTTCCAGACCATTCCAGGTCCTGTTCACATGCCCAAAACTCCTTATTCTCAAGTATGGGCTTTAAACAAATAAATTTCAGGGCAATTAACCCTCTTTTTGTACCTCTTTAGTAGAAGAATAGAACTTTTAATAAAAAAATATTAAAGTGAGGACTTAAACCAACAACATTTAAAAACGCTTTAATAACACTTTGTGACCCACTTTAGGCTAAAAATGCAGGGTGCCAATTCTTGGACCCTCGAAAAAAGGTGGGGTTCATGACACCCCCCCACTAAACCCATGGTACACGCTCGGACCATGCATTTGGCATTTATCACTTTGGCATTAAACATTTGGCATTGGTCCCTTTGGCATTTATAACTTAGGACATTAACTAATCCTTTAAGATACATCATTTTTTTAAAGGAGGATATCACATTTAACTCCTTAAACCCTCAAATTAAAACATATTTACCACAGTTGGACTTTTCACCCCACATTAAGTAATTTAACGAGCAAAACTTCTTTAAAACTTGAGTTATTATGCAAACAAAATTATTTCGCTTAGAACCATAGGCTTAAACACAAAAACAATACTAATCTTTCCACACATAATCTTCAACATGGGTGGGGAAAATATGCTGGACTCTCCATTCACTTAGTTTTCTTCTGGACACTTTGTCTAAGACTTCTGCAGGGGTAGTAGTGACCACTGAGGCGGGACTATTACCAGATTTTGAGTCAAAGCATCAGAATAATCCCTAGTATTTGTTTTCAATTTTGGACATTTGGGAACTGGTGGGAGTGACTCTTCATCACTGCTTAGATCAATTAATTTGACCTTCTCTGCACAGGCAGACTGTTTCGGTTTGGTCACCAGTTTTCTAACCTTCTTTTGGTAGGGTTTGGATTTCCTTGTCTTCCAAATCTTCATCCTCTGTGTGATAGGGGAAAGTGAGGGCACCATAGAAGTACTGGTATGATTTCAGTTCCTTCTCTGTCAATGGTAATTGCAAATAATAAGACTCATAACAAGGTGCCACTCCTCGAAAATTGGGATTCAATGTGGCTTTGGGTTTGATACCAGTTGGGGTTTTAACTTTACCCGCTTTCCATGGGATAGGGCAGAAACAATTTTCAGAACCCCAATACAGTAACTCATCTTCCAATGGGGGCTCACTCTCCTCTTCAGATTCTCCACTTTCTTGAAAATCAAATTCAGAAGTACTTCCTTCTGAATAAACTGTCTCAACTTGGTCTAAGGCCACTGATTTAAATCTCAACTCAGTAAAAGATCCACAGTCCTCTGAACATCTTTTACAAGCACCCCCAAACTCACAGAGATCTTTCCACTCTGGCACTTTAATAAAGTTTACTTGGCACTTATAGAACACCCCATGTCCCTTTCCCACTCCCTTTACAGTGAATGTTCTAGTTGGGGTGGTGTTTTTCTTGGGTTCGAAGACTAACATCTTAATTGTTTCCAATGACTTTGCATGGTCAGTTGTTGTTATTTCTGTTAACAATTCAAGATCAATTTGGACACCTTTCTCTGTGGTGTCCAATCGTTCGACTTCATACCAAGATTCTGGTGTGTATGTGGGGGGCAGAGTGTTCAACTCTCTTTGACCCACAACTAAGACTAGTTGGTTTAATTCCAGGTTGAAAGTCTCCACAGTGTTCTGCTGACTCGCTTCTGGTTTGCTTCCTGTTCACTTTGTCCTTCAAACTCACTCATTGACTAATCAATTCCGTCAGCAAGTTCCATTTCAGTATTCAGTTGCTGATCAACTTTCTCATTTTTAGATTGGGTCTGTTCATCTATCTGTTCAACAGGATCACTAGCAGGCCAGTTTGCCTGTGGTAAGGGTAAGGGTGGATCTTCGTCCAACAAGCTGTACAAGGGGTCACCACACCACTGTGTCTCACCTTCATCTACAACAGGTGTAACTTTCCCGGCAAACAATTCCTTTTCAAAATCATCCAACTCAGAAACTGAAGGGGACCCAATTAGGCCAGCAAAAGATTGACTAGGTGCAGTAGTCATTTGAGATTCAGTAAAACTCCCATTAACAGTATCCCCATAAAGAATGAGAGGGGGTTCTGCTTCCCTCGGACTCTTTTGACCCTTGTTCCCACTTGGCAAATTCAGACTGTCATACATTTGTCCCTCAGTGTAATGGTCATTAATGGGCGAACCCTCACTCTCCGTGTAAAGCACCATCTCAGTTCACAATTCCACTTTCATTTTGACTTTTCCCTGGTGGACCTTATCAGTTGGCCAATCAAAAAGTGCCATCTCTAAATTGGCCTTGTTCAGAGATGGCAGAACAAAATCCTTTACCTGTGAATTGGTTTCTCCCAAGAGTATTTCGATTGATGTGGGGGATTCATCAGGTTTCAGTCCAGATGGGTGGACGAGTTCATTTACCAATTGACCATCTTTGAAAAGTTGGTCAGATTCCAAAAGGGCAATGGGGGTAAACAACTGCAAATTTGTAGGTCGGAAAGTGAAGTTTACAATATTGGGGATGTCTGTCAGTATAAAATTATCATCTCCAGAAATATCCATCATCTTTGATAGATCTGGGACACCTTGTTCAAACAGTTTGGGCAATACGTGGCACTCGAGGTGCAGCAAAAGCAGTAGAGCCAAAGTCAGCAGTGTGGTCAATAAGGGGACCCCTAAATTGCCTGATCCCAAATCCGGCATCATCCGGTTGCGGACCCCCTGGTTCTTGGCCAGGAGGTAAATTATCACCAGGCAGCACAAAGTTAAAGTCAACAAAAGTGGCCTAGCTATGTACTTTTTAGCAGGCTGGTCACTAGGGGCTTTTACAACTTCTGACACTTAGACCTGCTCCTCAACAGGGGGGGTTTGCCATGGCACAGGCTCCCATTAAATCATTTAACTCACTCAAACTAGTGGCCAGGGTCAATGCATTCAATTGCACAAAAGGGATGATTTCATTTTGCTCTTCAGGGACCTGGACAGGTGCCAACACATTCTCAGCCACCTGCACATGGTCAATTTCAGGTTCATTGATCACAATGGGGTTGCCATCTTAGGGGGCAGCTACAACCAAAACAGGTTGTTGATTTTTAGTCAAATACTTTTGGGCATTCGCCATACGTTTTCAAGCTTTGCTCTCCTTAGAGCGGCCGCCTGGCATTTTTGCGGCAAACAGTTCTTTCCCGCACTCACAAGCACCTCTGGATGCACTTCTTAGCTGCATCTTGGGGGGCAGGTACAACCAAAACAGGTTGTTGATTTTTAGTCAAATACTCTTGGGCATTCGCCTTACGTTTTCAAGCTTTGCTCTCCTTAGAGCGGCCGCCTGGCATTTTTGCAGCAAACAGTTCTATCCCGCACTCACAAGCACCTCTGGATGCACTTCTTAGCTAGGTGTACCAACTCCAGGAAAGTTCCAACTCAGGGCATCAGACGGGGTAAGCAGGTGCAGGGACATCGAGCTGGGTATGCAGCTCTCCCTCATTTATTGTACTAGAAATGTGACAAACATGTGCATGTTTAGCTCTTAGGCAAGCTATTTCCTATGCAGTGCAAACGTAAATGGCAAATTATAGTTGGCATAACCAAACTCTGAGACAAGTGGAGACTAATATAGAAAATACATCCAGATTAGAGTTTTCTTTTGTATCCAAATTCACAATTAGGTCAAATCAAATACAACTACAGTACTATTTAACTACTTTACACAAAAGCTAAATTGTCCTTACATCATTGCATGAATATCGCCCAATCTCATTAGACATCCTAATACTTTAGTTAAACGTGGTGACACTAATTAAAATTGTGAGTTCTGTCATCCCAATACCCAAATTAAAGCTATTTCTACCATCTCTTTAACACTTACCCTAAAAACCTGCTGTGATCGCAAAGTTAATTTAAACACCTCGTAACCTTGAACTCTGGGAACTTTATTTCGATATCTTTTAACCAATTTCGGAAATTACTTAATCCAGTATATTATCATTTTTTTTTTTTTTTAACTTCTAGCAGTCAATATCTGTTTCCCATCTATGGGTAGTTATGAGAAATTTTTTTCGGCAATGAACATAATTCCACTTTTCAATTTCCAGTTCCTGGGAAGTTAGGCACTAGCCAGTAGTTTATTTTATTTCTGGGTATTCCACCCTACCATGCAATACACTCAAACAATCTATATTCGGTGCCGGGAATCAATTCCAGGACTATTGGCTAGATAAAACATGAAATTCCTCTCTGAGAAATATATCCCATATTATAGGCTTTGTAAGGTGTGGTAATACACACTTTTCACATATATTTTGTCTGCTAGTTAGCATCTCTCTGGAGATGTATGAGGGGCAAGGAGGGAAAAGGAAATAGAATAGCAGCTGGAACATCCGAACTGTGTGACTCATTTCCAAGCTCTAAACTCCTTGATAGAAGTTCAAGGGTAACAAATGTACTCCATACTAATGATTAAACGGAAACTCGATCTGGAAGTTCAATACCAAGACTACTGGTTCTACAGGGGGACGGCAACTACCTTCAATACTATATTCTTTTAGCTTTAACCTTAATCAGTTCTTTTTCCATATTGCTATCCTATTTTAATTGACTTACTTCAAGTTACAAGCACTTTTTAAAGTCCTTTTACCTAGAAGTAACCTTAGCAGACCATTCGACTGTTCCTCAGTCTCAAAAATATATTCTAGTGGTTCATATACTAACTCCCAAACCAACCGAGACTAACAACCAATTCACACATTAGCTTTTGCAAACCACTATATTAAAGTCAAAATTGAGCAGTCGAATAATTCCTTCGGAGAGGCGAAATGCGCAATGTGTCACTTATGTTTCAAGATCGGGACTCGGCATTCAATTTCTATAATAAAATTTTTGGTAACCCGCCAACTTATGCCTGTTAACCCGAACTCCTCCATCTACTAAAGCATTGACTGCTGGAACTCTCTCAATGGAATCTAACCGGTCGTGTGACTGCTTCCACAAGGACCTAAAAAAATGTTTTAACAGACTTTACGGCAAATAACAACACGTTTAATTTCTCATTATCCTTCCACCATTCCCTTGACTTCTCAAATTATATGTATCACTCTCCTTTACATTACATGGCTTGACTGGTTTCTGTGTTGATCTCTCTCTACAGACCCCCTAACATCTTAAACTGCCCTCTTATTGCAATATCTCTATGCAGTCTCTGTTATTTTTCTCAATTGTCTTTATAATTTAACTTTAAACTTACTCTGACGCCCAGTGTGCCACATGAATACCGTGCCTTTGTTTTTCTTTAGAGATACGTGAGCGGCAGGGAAAAGAAGGGTAAAGAAATGGCAAAGAGATCCCCAAATTCTAAACCTCTTAATGGAAGCTCAGATTTAAAAATAAAATTCTAGGCTGCTGTCACATTGTTATGATGATAAAACCAATGTGATCACCAATCGATCGACTCCGATAAGATCTGGATTCAATAACAAATTGGTGTAGGATGTGGCAACTATGATTTTAATGTTGGAAACAACTGCATTACGCATGCATCAAGATTTAGAAACTCTCGAACAAACAATTATACCCCCTCTGGGGGACCTTTTAAGGACTCTGAACAGTATAAATATCTGGGACTACAAATGCCACATAAGCCCTCATAAGAAAATCAAATTCCTAAGATGACTGGTTTAGTGGATAGTAAACTAAAATTTATCCGAAGGATTCAGAAGGGGTGTCTCGGCAAGGTTAAGTTAGTGGCATACTTCGCCCTAGTCAGACTCTTACTTGGATATCGTATCTCCATCTAGAATCCACACTACTTTACATGTGTTATATGAGAAACAAAAATGATTCAAAGAAAGATCACGAGATTTGTTGGTTGTAAATTTGATCGATCTAACTATATGATGTTGTCCACCTTAAAGTGGGAATCATTAGCAGACAGTAGACAAGAAACCGATCCTTAATTGTCCGTTCGCCTTCGAAAAGAAACTGGTAATATCAATTTTAAGATAATCATCCCAGTGGCTTTTACTGGTGATAAACAAAAAGGTCACTCCAAAAAACACCTTACCTTTTTATCTGTCCAGATACATACCAGTGCTACTTTTGTGTTCAGAATAATCCTTTCCCAGAAGTTGGTGTCAAGTTGTCACCATGTACATGAATTCAAGAATAATATTTTTGCTTAAACAAAACCTAAAACATTTTTGTCTCACTCAGTTTATGTCCTCTTTGTCCTGCTCAAGGTCAACACATTCATGACCACCAGATCACTTTCTATGATCTCAGAAAGTTATATTCTCTATTCCTGTTTAAAGTCTTACCAGTGTTTTATGTCAATTTCAAAAGTGTTCTTGTGTCCTCCAAATTTTTAGTGCACCATAGAAAGTTGCCTCTCTCATTACAGTCAGCTTGCATTCTTGATCCCACTTAGATAAAGTATTTGCTCTCTACCCATTTCATACAATATTCATTGTTGAACCAGTTAGGGCCAACACAATCAACACCACAAGATCATCATCAAGATCTCAAAATCTTATTTTTTACTCTGTTACAACCCATCCATTTCAAGGACAGAGAGTGGTCTTTTGCCCCTCAAAAATACCTAGTCTGTTAAGACCCACACTCCTGTAGCAGAAGTTGAACAAGATGTTTAAGAGACATCAGTTAAAGAAAGTTGTTCTCAAACAAATTACCCCTGCACAGAGCTTTCTTTAACATGCTCTGGTGCACTACTCCAGTCTTGTGGGCTCGACCTGAAGTTTTATTTAACAACTCAATGTACGCATTTACCCCATCTAGATGTATAATATTGTCACGGACCCCTCAATTTTCCAAGGTCCGTGAGGTGTTGCCATTATTTTTTTTTGCCAAGAGAGGTCACCAAAGAGAGTAATTTCGAGATATTTTGTGTTTGACATAAAAAGGTTTTGTCAACTATGTGTTTTTTAGTATAGTCAGCAAAGAGTGAATTTAATATACTTGTTTTTGAACTAAGAGTTTAAAAAAATAATATTAATAAAAAGTTTAATGTGTTGATAGCACTTAAAGGTCAGTTGACCTAGAGATTAAAATAATTCGCTTGAAAACAGGAAAATAGAAAAACCAAAGTTCATTAAAGTTCGAAAATAATTGATTCTTTAATATTAATGTTACTTCTTGACTATTAAATAAAAGATTTAATGAGAATAAATAAACAGAGTTGAAGTGTAAAGAATTACCAGTAAAAACAAGTGCAAAAGTTCTAATGAGTGTTTCATGTTAGAAAACTGTAGTTTATGTTGTGTGTTTGAATTATAAAAGGTTAATTTTAAACAAAGTTATGAAAACCAGCTGCAATTTAGAAAAATGTGCTTAAATAAATGAATAAGGTTTTAGTAAATGTACAAATTGAGTTCAAGATGAGCTCTGTAGGCCAATTTTTCAGGCCCATAGGTCAATCCAGCACATTTGTGCTGGATGGCGTTTTTTGGTATAAAGGAGCCACAATTCCTTAATAGATGTATTGGCAAAGTTGATTTAAATGATAAGTTTAACTTAGAAAGTACCAAAGATCTCCAAAATAATCATTTTTCGTGTAGCATTTAAAAGTTGTGTCCAGCAAGGGTCAGAGTGACCAGTGACTTTGAAATATGTTTTTCTTTGGATAATTCATGAAAAAGAAGTGTGCCATTTTATTCATTATGATGAGACTAGTCCATAGATGTTGAATTTTTAACTATAGACCATCTGGTTGTGAAGAAAAACGGATCCAGCATTTTGTTGCGCTGGAGAGTCCTTTCCGAGGGTCGAAAAAGGGTCGAAAATGGCTTAAGAGATACTTAAGTTAAATTACCAGGCTCATCGAGATCTTTCCAAAAAGTCAAACATGTAATCGATCGGATGTGTTTTCGTCGAACTAGAGGTCGAAGAATATTTTGCTGGATGGAAAAATTTATTTTTTTTATGCTGGATACATTGAAATTTTGCTTAAATTTAAAATGTTATTAAAAAGTAATATTCTCTTATAACATGGTCGGGATCTTAAGATCTACAGGTTAATAGCTGCAAGAAAATGTAAAAATATTGTTGATCCGTCGTTCCGTCATCCAGCAAGACCGTTCCGACATTTTTTTATGCTGGATTGCCAATTTGAACCTGTTCCAGCAACATTTTCTTAAAAGATGTTTGAGCA